>PVKS010001365.1:128479-144393 GCA_004027875.1 Aplodontia rufa | reverse complement strand
TATACATTTAATTTCTTTAAATTTTGGGAAAGGCAAGCAAAGAAATGAGGAGGTCTCAGTATGTTGTGGGGAAGATGAGATCATGAGTCAGAGGGACATCTCAGCAAGGGGACAAAGGGGAGGCACTTCTCATTGTGGGCCCTTAAGTGGCATGAGGCACAACCTTAGACCTACATGTTTTGGGGACTAGGAACATTGAAGAATGTTTATATAAAGCCATTAAGTTTTCAGATTTATTTCTTGGTTTAAAGACACTACACATTGTAAGAAAAGTATGAAGACAAGATTTACATTTAAATTCTAGATCTGTCCTGTTTGACCTGAATTAATGCAGATAAGCTGCCTCAACTCTGAGCATTGTGTTTGTCATCTACCAAATGAAGTTACTAATACCTTTTGTGTTAGAATAAAAAAAAATAAGATAATATATGATATACAAAGAACAGAGTGCTAGCACACGGTAAATGCTCAATAGATTATAATTATGTCAGTATGAATTAAAAATTTCTTTATCATGATCTTGTCTCAGAGGCTAACAATTAGAAGATCCAAGCTGTGGAGGGAATTATGGAATTGCGTTTACTCCTTGAAGGACCCTGACATCTGTTAACCCAGGAAACCTACACAATGACACTTCATTTGATGAGTGAAAATCAACAGTGACATGAAGAATCTCTACAGGAATGAAAATCAAATCATTATTGTATTTTGTCATTGCAGTTACTTTAGTATCATCACTTAATAATCATTTCTATTTTACCTTCTCGTGTGTGTGCATGTGTATTTATATACCAAGAGATTTGATAACCAAAGTGCATGTCCTGGCTTTTCTACTTATTAACTGCGTGTCTTTATCTCTGAATTTTCTCATTTGTCAACTAAACTAAGCAAACTCCTAGTGTTATTATGAACCGTGCTATAAAGTATGCTGAGAGTCCTTTGCAAACTATAAGCTACAGGTCAAAAATGGAGGTGATTTGTCTAATCATACAAGTAATTTGCATTTATGTCATTGTGTCAAACAGGATTTACCTCAAGTGCCAACAGTATAGCCTGGGATTCTGTTGAGAGCATTCTGGGACCGAGACTGTATCTAGAGGGAAGGTACTGAGACTGCTTAGGTAAGCTTCAATTCGTGTCCTAATTCCCAGTCCACATGGTCTAGGTTTTTGCTGCTTCTAACTCCTACCCAGTAAGATAAAAGAACCCAGAGAGTGTCAGGTTCTCCGCTTAAGTGACCCTGAAGATATATGACTCACATATCCAAGTTTCTTTCTGCTCTCAGGACTTACCTTTTCATCAAGATGATGATAATAAGAGTAACTCTTTGAGGCAAAAATCTAAGACACTGTACAAAGGCTGAGAATTAAATGTTTCCACAAACTCTTCATTCTTATGCTATATGTTTACATGAGGTTGGAAAAGATGCTATTGATGAAACTCATGCTTCTCATCCATGGGGATCAGTTGTCTACTTTAATCTGAAAGACATCTTGAAAAATTTCACATTGACTGACTCTATTTTAGTTTATTTAGGGCTGAGGAGTGAACTCAGGGCCTTGTGCGTGCTAGGCAAGTGCTCTGCCTCTGAGCTAAATCCCCAACCCTGACAGACTCTATTTTGACCAGAATTTACTTTCAGTTTGATGACTAAGTTTATTAGAACCCCCAGTGTGCACTCGTCCACATCTAATATCTAATCTTTTCCTCTCCTCTCCTCTCCTCCCCGTCCCTTCATTCACTGTTTTCATATCTACACTATTGAAGAGTTCCGTGTGTGCATTGTACCAAATTCTCCATTGGGGGGCTTCTGATCCAGCTCCTTGCCTTAGGTACCACTTGCTATTCCCCTCATACTCTTTTTTTTTATTTTTAAACTCCTTTAATGTCAATATAAGCCATGGCAAGATAAAGAGAGGGTGCTAATAGAGGTCATTTGGACATATGGGTAGCCTGAATATGTGTACAAATCCCACCTAAACCCTACAACTTCCAAGGCACGGCTGTTAATTCAAAGATTTCATGATGTTATTAGAAATGTGGTCTATTTTGATTGTTTAAAGAAGCTTCCCATATTACTCATATTTTACCATGAGTCAAACCTTTAAAGATGTTTAAATACAACACTATTTAAATAATCATCACACATTTAAAATTGGTTTATTATTATAGTTAAATTGTTACAAGAAGAGGCAGAATATCTGACTTTTTTTATTCAAGTCTTAATATGAACTTGAGTTCAATTAATTTAAATACATTAAAATGCATTGAATATCTGGCCTTTCAGACATGGAGTGTTTTTCTCAGGTAAATTTGTTATCAGTGGCTTAAATTTTAAAAAATGAAATATATCAAGGTGAACTAAATGCATATGTCTTACCACTGTAAGTTCATTGAAATGACTAGAAGATATCTATAGGTCTCCAAAATAATGAGGCTATCTATCTAATCTAATTTATGATGGAAAAAATAAAAGATATAATCATTTGGGATAACTGAAGAGTTTAATGAATTTCCTAGAAGGCAGAAAGCAGGTAAGAACAGATTGATAAAGAAGAGTTCTGGAAACATACCTCAGAACAGACACAGAAGAAAACTACAGAAGTAAAAGTGTTCCAAGTGATTCTGCAAGTTTGGAGATAGTAAAGATCTGGTTGGATTGAATGCAGTGCTGGTATTAGGCCCTACAGAGTTATAGCCATCCTAGTGCTTTCATAACTGAAATACATCATGCAAGTTGATAAATAGCCACTTCCATGAGGTCCAGGTACCCCAAATCCCTGAACCTCCCCATGAATCAGCATCTTGGGAGTTAAAGTTAGCACACAGGTGGTCTTCAGGAGCCTCCTCTTCTGATTATGAGGTGCTCAGGTGCCTGTGTTAAATCTCACACCTGGTGTGGGATAATATCCAGAGACATTAAAAATGTCATCTGGAAGAGCTGGTCTCCATTTCTGGCCTTCTATTTTCTCTGGCACACATCTTCAGGATATAGCTTAGAAACTTCTTCTTCTTCTTTTTTTTTTCTTCAGAAAGTGAATATTCTGTATTTGGAGAGCTACCAGCTTGGATAGTGAGCCTGAGAAAGAAGCAGAATAGAACTTGGATTAGTTCTGGAATTTTCTTAGTTGATAAAGGAAGATAGAAATGAAAATTCTCAGGAAGGCACAATAATATTTAGCACTTTTTGTGTATTTACTGTGCTCCAGGAACTGTTCTATAGTATTTACATATATAAATTTACTGATACTGTCCAACAGCCTACTGAGGAAAGTATGTATTAGTACCTCCATTGCGTGGACAAGGAAACTAAAGCTAAGAGTAGCGTGGATTCTTGACAGGGCACAGAGCACGTCCGTGGCTAAGGGGGAGCTTGCGCTCTGGCTCGCCAGCCCAGCTCTGATGGGCTGTGACGTCCTGCCTCTCCCACACACTGATGCGCCCCATTCCTAGGAGACGACCCTGAATCAGCGATTAGGAGGCCTAGCTCACTGGCTTTCCGTTATCCACTGACATCCTTTCAATAAATTCCCTATCGGTGAAGGTAGACAGAATAAGTTTTTGTTCGTTTTACCTTTAACTGAACTCTGTGTAATAAAAAATAAAACCCTAAAAATAAATGAGCTAACATGGCAGCTCAATGATCTAGAGTAAGAAATAAATCTGCATAAAATACTTAAGAAGAAGACATTAATTAGATAGGAATTAGAAAAATAAAACTTAATAGTAACAAAGTATTGAGAATTAATATACAGAGTTAATGAAATGAAAACACAGTAGACTTGATCAATAAAAATAAAAGATGACTTTCTGCACAGACTATAATAAAATAAGCAAGAGGTCCAACCAAAAACAAGCAACTACCTATATAGTGCTTGTTATATAACAACTGAAAAAAACCATAATTATTGCTACAGAGAAGATTTTAAAACTGTAAACAAAATCTCACAAAGCTCTACAAGAAGAAATTCTCTAATTTCTCTAAATTATTTGCTTCATGGAATACATAAATGGTCAAAACTGACTCAAGAAGAGGTAGAGAAGCCAACTATGTCAATAAACAAGAAAACTGAAAATGACCTACACTTAAAACAGTATTAGGCACAAATAGTTGTGGCTGAGTGTAAAAAAATCTCATTAAGAAAAAGAACCTTAAAGTAATATTGTTTTGGGATATTGAAGAAGGCAGGAATCATCCCAACTCATTGTATAAATTTAGCATGT
Organism: Aplodontia rufa; assembly: GCA_004027875.1. Classification (NCBI taxonomy): domain Eukaryota; kingdom Metazoa; phylum Chordata; class Mammalia; order Rodentia; family Aplodontiidae; genus Aplodontia; species Aplodontia rufa. The sequence continues at coordinate 140,169 of PVKS010001365.1, read as the reverse complement.
CTATATTACTACATCCATCAAGGATAATAATAAAAGGAAACCATAGATTTATTTTATTTATGAATAAATAAAAACTCTAAATAAAATATAACCCAATCAAATTCAGAAGCATCTTAAAAGAATAACAAATACATCATGCTGGAATTAAGTTTTATTGAGCATAAATGTTCAACAAATATTGATCAGAAATGCAAGAATGATTCAACATTAGAAAATCCATAAATGTAATTTATTAAAGAGTTAAATGCTATTGGCTCAGAGGTCAACAATCATTTGGTAAAAGCTAATACTTCTTTTTGACCCAAACCCTTAAAATATCAGTCAGGATTCCATTAGGAAACAAGAAATATTCCAGATATTTCTGTCAGGAATAGAATATAGGAAACTGATCGTTTTCAGAACTGAAGCATACACTCTGCTGAAGCATACACTCTGCTGTATCTTTTCCCAATGAATATTTTAAAAATATATTAGTTGGGGTTGGAGTGGTGGCTCAGTGGTTACAGCATTTGCCTGGCATGTGCAAAGACACGAGTTCAAACCCAAGAATCACATACACAACGAAGTCTTGGAGCACCGAAAGCCACATGAAAATCTAAATAAAATTTATTTTCCCTTTCTCTCTCTCTCAGTTTTCCTCTCTCTTTAAAAAAAAAAAATTAGTTGGCATGACAAGAAAGGTGAAGGCCATGGAAAGACCACCATCAGGTTTCAGGACTGCCAGGATTTCCAGGAACATAAACAGTTCCTCCTAGTTAGGAAGTGCAGGAAACCACAGCTGCTGGTAACAGCTGGCTGCTGCAATGGGTTGATTGACTCAGGAGGAAGTGAGTGGTTGCTGGAAACCTCACATCTGCCAAAGCTCAGGCACCTGCCCAGTACTGCTGGAGGAGAAATGATGGTCTCTTTTGCCATCTAGATCTCACAAAAGTGATTCTTAAAGGAATCCAAACCAGAAACTGTGTGTAAAAGATTTTAGAAAATGTTGTTCTTGGGTTCCCAGCCTTGTAGTAGGTGGAGAACATTAAGGAGAGCTGGAACTGTATTACTATGAACACAAAATCTGCAAACTCTATGGAATATTTGTGATCAAAGATGAAATATTAATAATATACCTATTGAAGTTAGCAACAAAAGAATGATGTCCACTGACACTGCTACCTTTCAAGATTGAATTCCAAGGAAATGATTTGAGATAGAAAAAATATTAAAGGAATTGCAGTTCTACTATAAGATTTATTAATTTAGGTGATTAATTATGTTAATTAACAGCTTTATGCATAATATAATATAAATAATTAATACAACATAATTAGAAGATGCCTTGATAATGAGAGTGGAGGGAAGAAGGAGCCCACTGGACTTTAAAATTGGTGATCTGGGTGTTCTGGATTAGGGGGAGGGAGGGAGAAAGGAGGGTGTTTTCCACACTGTTGCAAATCATTTATTATCAAGGAGCAAAAAATTTACACGAAAACAGGAAACCTATCTATGCCCGTAGGAATATCAAAGACTAAATGTATTGATAATACCCAAGATTTGTTATGTACAAGGGAACACAAATTCTCACACATTGTGGTGGTATGGTAAGCATAGTCTTTTTAGAGAGAAATGTGTGTCTATATAATATATGTGGTCAACACCTCCTCTAGGTTTAATCTATAGGAAATTCACTCTTGCAAAAATATGCACATAAAAGGATGATAACTGAAAAAGTGTTCTTAAGCACACCAAATGGAATTTCTCTAAGTGTGTATCAGTAGGACAATATTTTAAATTAATAGTGACGTCATTCCTCCACGAGATACCCATTTTATGCAAGAGTTCTTCTGGGAGAAACTGCAACAGGTGAAACCCAAGGTGGTCATCCATGTTTTGGCATTACCCCTGGATAACTATGTATATATACATTGGTTATTGATGGTTTGATAATGTTTCCCTCTCATTTGTATCTCTATATATTCTTAATAAAAAAAAGACAAAAAAATATTATCCAATCATTAATAACAATGAGCTATGTCTTTATAAACCAACTTGGAAAGAGTCCAATTATATGTTGTTAAATGAAAGTGGTAAGATGCAGAGCAGCTGTATAATATACTCCTTTATGTTAAGGAGCATGCGTTTTGCATATTTGTCCATCTATTAGGGAAATGATTTTGAAAAAAAAAGGTGTTAAATGAAATATTTTAAACTATTAAAATTTAGTACTTCTGGGAAGGAGAGTGAGATGAGAAAGACTGTTTGTGGGGGATGGATAAAGAGACCTGCATTTCTTTCTATTTTTTTTATTTTGTTTGAAATTTCACAAATGGGAATATAATTGTTAAAAATGGAAAAAGTTCAGTTATACAGTTCTCTCCATTTTTCGTTCTGCTATAGCTTTTAAAAATTTTTTATTTTTTTATAAATTTTAAATTTCATATAAATGTTTAAGGCATGCAATGTGTGTACATTATGAGTTTATCACTACAGTAAAGCTTACTAATATATCCATCACCTCACATACTTTTTTGAGCGTATGTGTGAACACTTATGATCTACAAATGTTCAGTTACATAGAATGAGTAACTTCTAGAGATATAATGTACAGCATGACTACTGTTAATAATATTGTACCACATGCCTATGACTTTTTAAGTGATGATGGCTACCAAAACCTGGAACAGAAAAGCCAGGGCCAGCTGACTTTTGCTCTGTCTTCTGTAACTGTTCTAGCCCACCATGACTTTTCCATGTTCAATTCCATCATATCTTCCAGTTTTGGCACTCTACCAAGACTCTTCTTGTTGGCTTTTGGGATGCAGTTTCTCATTCTCCCTAGTATTTTTTTTTTAGATTTTATTTTATTTTATTTTTATTATTGAGAGATTTATTATAGAACAACCATACAAGTTTTTCACAAAATAATATAAAATGTGTATAGATTCTGGATATTAGAATTACCCCCAGGAGTGCCCCCCCAATTACCCACCCTTATCCCTCCTTTCCCCTTCCCACAATATCTTTGAAAAAGTGTTATGTTGTATAACATTACACTTTATCTGGATTTAACATCCCTAGTATTTTTGTTGAGAAAGAACAGCTCTTTCATGGTAATGTCTATGTTTACATTTTCTATGGTTATAACAGATTATCAAGTTTTGAAAATTAACCTGGCCCTTTCATAGAACCTCCTAACAAAGAGAGCAACCGAGTCTCAGAGAGTTTGAGTGATAAGTACACATGGCCTTGCATGGACTGTGTGATCTTGGAATCTGTTTCCTCATCTGTGAGATGAGTAATTTGTAATAAATGAAACATATGACCTTTTTCAACTTTGCCATTTCACAGGACTTTGTTGAAATGAAAGACATACCGTAGATAAAGGTAAAAATGTTGTTTTCTTTGCCGCCTGTTATTAATTGCATTATAATTAAAGTAATAGTTTGTGCTAGATTATGACAACACAAAGTTCCAAGCAAATCAGTCTCTGAGGCCTCCAAATAGGACCTGGTTTTTTCACAAAGCACAAATAATCAGACTCACACCCGCATCCCTACACACATTCACAGACTCACCAAGTTGTTTAATAGACCAAACCAGGTTGTATTTGCTTGAATTATGTAATTATTTCCCACTAACATTTCATGATTTCTCCATATCAAATTATGAAAATATTTTTGCACATAAAAGAACAATAAAATTAGTATAATCTGAATCATGTAGCCTAGAATATCACTTTTATCTTAGTTTAAAAATTAGAATACATTGCTCATGTTTTTTTTCTTATTATTACATCCTCAGATGGTAAACTACATGAACTGAGTGAACACACAAGTTACAGAATGTTGACAGCTAAACATATGAGAAAGAAGGAAGGGATATGCCAAGAAAAGGAAGATAAAAGCTAGAGAAGGGAATTAACACTGTAGGCTACAGTCCCACACAAAAATGCATTTCCCCCATTAACACTATTATTGTTTCCCTCAAATTATGGGGCACATATAGAACATAAGAATTTTCAGTGCAGATACATAAATGTATCTAAGCTTTAGCTCTCAGCTCCTACCATGTTGCTTGATAATGACAATCCAACTTTGGTTGAATAAAGTCTTTTAAAAGGTCAGATCAAAGTAAATGTGCTGCGAATTCACCAATTTGGGGGAAAGGCATAGGAGTCAGTATTTTTATTTCTGTCAGACTGATAAACAGTTAAATTAGCATCTAAATTATTCAGAAATTTAATCCCATTCCGAATATGACATTGGGGTGTGAGCGTCTGTGTATGTGTGTGTATGGGAGGACTTACAAAAAAAAATTCTCAAATATATATGAAAAAAGGAGAAAAAAATACCTGGAGAATTTTAAGAAGAATAAAAAGCAGTGAGCATTTATCCTGCCAGATTCTAAAGCCAATTATAAAGCTAAAATAATTGCTGTAGAGTTGCACTACTTCCAAAATAAGATGAAAAATTTAAATGAACGGAATTGAAAGCCAAAAAAAAGTAATAAACATATCAAATTGGTGGCAAAAGATGAAACAGTTACTGGATATTAAAATATTTAGTAAGATATCTTAAAACTATTTCAAAAATAAGCTTCAGAAGAATTTAGCTGTAAATATAAACATTAATTTGAAACAGCTAAGTAAATACCTTTGTGACATTGGATTATCAAAAAACTGTTTCTATTTAAAATTTTTGGTCTTTTGCAGCATTAGTGATTGAACCCAGGAGGTTTACCACTGAATTACATTCCAGCCCCCAACTTTAAATAAAAAAAATGTTTTAAATTTGAGACAGGATCTCACTGAATTGCTTAATACTTCACCGAACTGCTGAGGTTGATCTTGGATTAATGATCCTCTTGCCTCAGCTCTTGAGTGAGTCTTTGGGATTATAGGTATGTACTACCACAACCGAGTCAAAGACTTTTAAATGTTTCATCATAAAGGTGAAACAATGGGGCTGGAGCGGTGGCTCAGCGGTTATGACACTTGCCTGGCATGCAGGAGTATGCGGGTTTGAACCCCAGCAACACATACACAACAAAGTGTCCGACCAGTGAAAGTCATATGAAAAACTAAATAATAAAGTTGATTCTGTCTTTTTTTTTAAAAAGGTGAAAAAATTGACTTCTTAAAGGTCTAATAAACTTTTCTACAGCAAACACACCGTAAACCTTTAAAAGACAATTAGAAAACTGGAAATTTTACTTATATCATAAAATAAATAATTATTATTCTCATTAAAAGAATTGCTATTTCTTTTTTTTTTTTTTAAAGAGAGAGGGACAGTGAGAGAGAGAGAGAGAGAGAGAAAGAGAGAAACAACTTTATTTAGTTTTTTCACATGGCCTTAGTTGCTCCAACACTTAGTTGTGTACGTGGTGCTGGGGTTTGAACCTGGGTCCTTGTGCTTGCCAGGCAAGCGCCGAAACCGCTGAGCCACCGCTCCAGCCCCAAGAATTGCTATTTCTTGTCAGCGAAAATAAACCAACAAGAAAATAAACATAAAACCACTCATAGATATTGGCTGAGGACATGGACAGTAAAATTATACATGAAGAAATAAGAATATTAAATATTTAAAACTTTTTTCCCTGCTGAAAGTTAAAAATGAAGGAAAAACCACATAGCAAACCACATAAGGTGTATCAAGGTGTTTGCAGAAATATTTCAATATAAAATGTAAAACATGATGTGTTGAAAAATTTTGCAAATCCGAAGTCAATGAGAAACCCAGAACAAGCAGAAATAGAAGATGAAGTCTCAGACAAGATTGCTATCTGTTCTAGTCTGGATTTTCCAGAGAAATAGGAACAGTAGGAAATATGTGTATGTCCGTGTGTCCATGTGCGTGTGTGTGTGCCTGTGTGTGTGAGAGTGATTGACTCACACGATTACGTAGTGAAGTTCAGAACTATAGTTGGCAAGCTATAACCCCCCCACCCCCCATCCCCCGGGAGAACTAATAGTGTAGTTCCAGTACAATTCCAAAAGCTCAGGATCCAGGATTGCAAATGGTGTAAATTCTACTTCAAATTCAAATTCAAAGGCAGGAGAAGTCCAATGCCCCAGCTCAAAGACAGTCAGGCAAGGTAAATCTTTCTTTATTTCTTTCTATTCTATTCAGACTTTCATTGGATTAGAGTAGGTGAGGCCCATTAATACCAGGGAGGAAAATTTGCATAAACTTATTCTACAAATTCAAATATTAATCTCATCCTGAAATACCTGCCCAGGCATACACAGAAGTAATGGTTGTATCTATATCTTTATTTTATATCTATATCTGTATTTTTTTTTAAACTGGGGATTGAACCCAGGGATGCTTTACCACTGAGCTACATCCCCAGCCCTTTATTGAAATTATAATTATTTTGAGACAGGATCTCACTAAATTGCTTACAGCCTCACTAATTTGCTGAGGATGGCCTCAAACTTTCGAGCCTTCTTCTTCAACCTTCCAAGTCTTTGGGAGTGATGCCTGATCAGAAATGCTATTTAATGAAATATCTGGGCACATCCTTTAGGTTGACACATAAAATTAATCATAAATCCAATTGTATAACTTTGTAACCATAAATCACTTAGTATGATTATGGACTTCTTATTAAAATGTTAAAAGTAACATCTTCCAAGAGTCATGTTGTTCACCATATAAGGACAAAATAGTGAGAAGCTACCTGTTGCTGGGAATATGTATTATAGTGTTCCTTAAAAGTAAATTCGGTAAATAAAAAGCAAATTCTAGAAGTTTTATGAGATCATCTATAGCATTCTCTGTGAAAATTATTTATAAAAGTAAAATAGTAATTTTTGGTTCTAAAAGATGAGGTACGTTTTCAACTTATATTTGCCTTTAATTTATATTCTGAAAGCAGTGTTGTGCACACACTTGGTGCTCAAAAATTATTTTTGATGGTAATTATCTGAATGCTTAATACTTGTTTATGTTCTTCCATTAACAAACTTGAATTATTTTTAAGATATTGATTGCTTTACTTTTGACACTATTTACATTGTAATAAAGAACTTTTTAATTGATATATTCGTATTTATTAATGATATGATGTCTACATTTGGACAAACATGGTAGGAAATTGCTTCTTGAAAAAAAACTGCAAGGAAGTAAAATGTGTATTTTCATAACTGTGAAATGATGATTAATTTTAGTAATTTAAAATTGAGTTCCACCATTCCAGGCACAGCTGTTGTTACTCCTCCCTTCTGTCTCCTCATGCTGATCTGGAGAAATTTAGTGTCGTTAGCTGTGTTTGAATCTTCTTGTCATCCTTCTCCTAAAGAATGAGTCAGAATGAGTTTTGATGTGTAGATCACTGAGCAGCTACAGGACTGGCAAGTGCTCCATGTGGAGTCATTAACTGAAGACATCCCCTCCATTTTTATTTAGTAGGCACACTGGCAGTGGCTTGGTTCATGAAGTCACTGTCAGAAAGCATTTTGGACCCTGAATTACCTTGTTGGTTATCTATATTTGTTTCACTTAATACAGTTGTGTTAGTCAGTTTCCTGTGACTGCAACAAATACCTGAGATAATCAACTTATAAAGAGAAAAGTTTTATTTTTGTCTCACAGCTTTGGATTGCTTGATCTTGCTTGCTTTATTCCTGTCATTAGGCAACACAACATGGCAGGAGTGTGTGGTGGTGAAATGATCATTTCATGGCTGGAAAGTAAAAGAAGGAAAGTAAAGGAGAGCTGGATCCTGCAATTCTGTTGGAGGACACATCTCTAGTCACTTAAAACCTTCTCCTAGTCCCACCTCTCACATGTCTACCATCTCCCAAGAGCCAAGTTGGGACCAAACCTTTAGCATATGGACATTTGGGGGACTTTCCAGTCCAAATTATAGCATGATTTAGTGACTTTTATACCATCTTGACCCATTACTATTTTTTGTTTGTCTTAGTGGTAAACATAAAACTTCCAGGCTACTCTAAAACTGTACTGGGCTTGTAGAGTATAAATGAAGATGCACCACCATAGAAAACATTTAAAAATTATGCTAATGTTTGAGCAATATCCATGGTCCAATTTCCCCAAACTTACCTTGAAAGTGTTTGATTTTTTGATATAAAGACCCTCTCTTATGTATCCGAGCCTTCTTTTGAAAATGTTTTAATGCATTGTTTTTCTATAAATGATCCCAAATTAAGCTCTGATTATTATTTTTTTTAATTATATAACGAACAACACATTTGCCATAGGTGCTGGAAAGCTGTCTGACTCTCGGAGGGTGGATGCAGGCCTCTGTGGTGTATGAATTTCCCGTCATGGTCAATTTCACTTACCTGAGGCTTATCAATAGGCTCGTGATGTCTTTAATATGAGCAACCCATTCTCCTAAGAGAAAATACGAGCTAGTGTACACCATTGTGTCAGTGCTTCTCAGATTAAATAGCAGACCATTTGGAAAGAGTGCTGCGTTCATTTGGGATTTTGAACTGAAAGAAAAACTAACGGCAGACTTAGTTCAGAATCGTTCAGGGACTTGTTGCATTTACTTGCAGATTGCTAAAATTGATCCCTACTAACCAGCAAGATCCTTTACAGATAATTTGAAAGCTTTCTCATGAGAATAGGGTTTGACTTTGAAAAATGTCATTACAGTTACATTCTTCTGGCCTCTGGAATACCCATGCATTTGAAATCATTGCCTCTGGCTTCTCCTCATCCCTGTTTGGCAGGCAGCTTTTCTGACCCTCTGATAATCTGCAGATAGCATTGTCTTGGAGCAGGATCAGCTTCAATGGTGGGTGGCTTGGGTGAATCTTTCATAGGTCCAACTGCAAATGAGCTGGGAGAAAAGAGAATACAACTTTTGTTTTCCTTTCTTTCCTTTTGTCCTTAGGGCTGGAGGTTGTTCAGAGTTTGGATAAGAAAGGTTAGTATTATGGAAAGGAACCAAGTCATTAACAATTCTTGAATGCTTATGAATTTAGAACATCTGAAGTAAGGATGTGAGCATGGGCACAAAAGACATTGTTTTTGGCATAAGGAAATTGTAATATTGTCAGTTCAGCAAGATGGATGCACATTATTTCTGGATGATAATTGGTGATTGAGATTTCCAACCTCAGTGCTAAATATTGGGATTTTGGGGGAAATAAAGTTAGAACAAATGTTAGCTGTTAGTAATTCTTAACATATATGGATCAATAGGGTCATTTTTAAATGTCTTAAAGGGTTAGGGGTAGAGTGGGCATCAGTAACACTTCTATTTATTGACACCTGCCAATTTTTTCAATAGCAACAAATAACCCCGACTAATACCGTCTGTCATTCTGCTAAACACTCTTTGTTACCCTGTATACTTCTAAGAACAACTCCATGAAAAAGGTATATTAGCTCTGTTTTATAATTAGGAGAATTAGAACTTAAAGGTTTAATTCAACTCAAAATCACTTCTATGCATTATAAGTATTTATCAACTTACACATTTATGTATAATTAAAAATTATGGGAAGAAAGTGGTAAAGAAATTAGCAATATTTAGTAGGTGTGTATACAGGTTTAGAATGGCATGGTTTAAAGTACCTGCTAAATTTAAGATGTAAGGGGTTCCCTCACTAGTTTGAGGATACTGCCTAGTGGACAGACCGATGGCATGTGACATTATCCTTATAACAATGCACAACCATTTCTTGGCTACTATCTACAAAATCCTCTCAGTTGCCATGTATACCCTGCTAGTGTTCTGGAATTATGCCCCATGGACCAGTCCATCTCAAGTGAAGTCATGACTGGTAAATACAATGTGAATCAGGAGGCTCACACAGATGAAGAAATTTTTTTTTTAGAAAAGGCTTACACCAGTAGAACAAAAATGTAGGCTCTTGGAAGTATTTATAAAGGTGAGTTAATGAGCATTATGGGCTTCAAACTTCACTTTGGTGTGTAACACTTTATGTGCAAGAATTCCTAATGGCTTCATACCTATGTCTATTGTAGGTCTACTGGACAGTTTCAGGGACTGTGTTTCTGTTCATCAATAAACATTTTTGTATTTTCACATATTTACATAAACTGTTTATTTACAGTTCATATTGATGTGATATGGGAAAAATGGGGGCACAAGCTAGAATTTTTAACCTACCAGAATATATCTCTGTATTTATTATGCAAATTTTCAGTTTGATTTAAGTGTTTTTGAATCACTCGCCACTTTCCAGGAACTTAACCAGCAAGTAAATTGAGAGATGTTAATATATATGTCACTGAGTTGTTTTCAAAGAATCACGGTTCTGAAAAAGAAAAAATAAACATACAAAACAAGAAGGATTATAGCTCAGAATCTAGAGAATGTAGGGCAAAAAGGAACATGTAGCACATGTAGCTAGCCAATTCTTATTACCCTTAGAAGGAAGTATTATTGTATTTAAAGAAAAGTAAGATTTTCTCAGATAATTCATTTTCAAAATAATATGTAAACTGACCTTGTCAAAGGATCATTGTACAGCACAGCGCTTTCATTTACAGTTTAACAATAAATATACATGCAGTCCTCATGTTTCAATCCCAGAATATGAAGGTAATTCTCTTGGGAGTAGGTTGTACTACTGAATCTGAGAAATGAAATTAAATATGAAAAAATAAGCAAATAATATAAGACTGCATGCAAGCACATGTTTTACTGCACAGGAGAAACTGGGTTTGGTCAGATATAAAGAAGATAGTGGGCTAGGTGTAGGGATGAAATAAGGCTGATACTTTGACTTTGGGACAAAAACTAACTTGGTGGATACTGGCAGAGAATAAAAAAAAGAGTAAAGAGAGCATGTTATGTCAATATGGGGTGAAGTGATGTGATTATCTGAGTGGAAGAGTATGTACTAAAAAGTGCTGGGATATATAATTTCTAGACTGTAAGTTTCATGAGGGCACAACTTGTGTCTACCTCTCAGTGCCTATAATAGTGTCTGGACCTGACACCTGGTAGGGTGTTAAAAATGTTTGTGATGGACTCTGATGCTGCAGGTAAGAATATACTACATCTCTCTGCATTTGATGGTTCAACCAACCCTGGTTAGAAATTATTTGGAAGATAATTATTTGCTCTGTACTGAACCTATAGACTTTTTTCTTGTCATTATTCCCTAAACAATACAGCTATTACCATGGCACTTACACTGTATTTTGTATTTAAAGTAACCTAGGGATGATCTAAAATGCACAGGAACATGTGTACAGGTTATATGCAGTTTCCATATCATTTGTATAAAGGACTTCAACATCTACGGATTTTAGTATTCAGAGGGGTTCTGGTACCAGTTACTCCTATAGATAGTGAGGGAGGACTGTGTATGTGAAGTTGAGTGTACATAAGCAATTCTAACTCCACTACAGCAGAAATATTGCAATAAACATCAAATGCCCTGAATTCAGATTCTGACTTTGATTATATAAACTTGACTAATTAATTAACTCTATGGTCTTTAATTTCCTCATCTGTAAAATGGAGGTAAAAATACAAGCATATCAGATCCATTGTGTTGAGGAGAAAAGGCAGTTTATGGGGGAAGAAATTTGTAATCTGGTTCGTATTCTCTTTTAAGTTCCATTTAGTGTGTTCAGTGTACTGCTTAGGCTGAGGCTTGTGTTCATCCTTGTCTCCTCTTCTATGGAGTCACACAGCTAGACTATATGTCCTAGCCTTCTTTAAAATTCAGAGGTCCATGTAAC
>PVKS010001365.1:0-128379 GCA_004027875.1 Aplodontia rufa | reverse complement strand
AGCAACTGTGCCCCTATGAGAGATCTAATGCTCTTCCACATTAAGAAAAACCTGGCATCTCCTCATGAGCACAAGGAATCAAACAGACCTTTCCAAATCCTAGTCTTCCCAAAGTCTGCAGTGGGTACAGGTGTCTTACTGGGAATCCTTTCACATGCTGTGGATACTCTCCACAAGGATGTATTTGTATTTTACCTTTTCTTTTTAAACATTGAAATCTATATTGTTTTTCTAGAACTTCAGGCGAACTCACACTCAAATTCAATTTTTGGCTCATAATAGGGATAAAGATCTAAAAAAATATTTATATGGCAGTATAGGAAAATGCACCTAACTTCACCCTCGCCGTCTTTATTCATGTTACTGTGTGTTATGTCTGAAGAGCAATGTCCATAAGGGTAAGCAAAAAGTAATGCTCTTGATATGCAGAAAAGTATTCAATTTGGGGCTGGAGTGGTGGCTCGGTGGTTACCACGCTAGCTTGGCATACACAGTGGAGTGCTGGAGCAACAAAATATCACATGAAAAACTAAATAAAATTGATTCTCTCATTCTCTCTCTCTCACTGTCCCTCTCTCTCTTTAAAAGAATATTCACTTCATATCTATTTGATAGCTTCTTCAGTTGAATTGTGTGGAACCATGGTCTTGTTTTAAAAAAAAGTACACATAAAAACAAATAATTAAAATGCACCATAAAAATGGTAAAGAATTTGAAACTTCTAAAAATTGTGTGAGATAGTAAATAATGTATTGGATTTGGACAGGTCAGAAAAGCTTCCTAAAGGAGAAAATACTTCCCAGAGGCACAAAAATACTGATCTTTTTAATAGTGGATCATGATTATGAAGTAGATAACTACTATCTGAAACCGATTCAGAGAAGTTGAATAGTCTGGCAACAATCTCAATGCTAATAAAATTGAAGCAGGTTTAAATTCATATGTATCCCATTCCAAATATTATAATCTAAGTCTCCAAATACATTTGAAAAATAGGTAGCAATACCAGACAGTATGTAAGAGCCAACGAGGACTGACCCATGAGCAGAAGATGAGAAGGAGCCGCTGCTTGGAGTCACAATGTCTTGTTGAGGAGTGTCCACAAGTTTGCAGGTCCAAACTCATCTCAACCAGCTTACAGGGGGAAGTGGGGGTTGTGTATACAAATAATGTGCCTTGTTTGAGTAAATGTTTCCACTTGCTTGTATAAAAACAAAACTCATCTCTATTAAGTAATATTCTGTGTGCAATGCTTTTCTATGTAAGGCCTTTTCTCATAAAAAGATCAGCTCATTATCGAATCACATCCAGTCTTAGGTACCATATGTACATGCTCATTAGAATGGATCAATTTATTTCAGGAGTGAGAGCATAGAAATCAAAGGTCACAAACACTTGGCTTCATTTATTTTCTAGACTTAAAATCTATTAATTATGTCTCTTATGTTCAAAGAACTGCAGGAAAAATGCTTTCCACTTTTAGGTTTTAAAATGTGTTTTAGTAGATTATCTCAATTTCTGTTGCGGGAACAGCATGTGTTTCAGAGGTGTAATTATGTATAATTTTGTCAATTTCCATGTTTTATGAAGAATTGTGCTCTAAATATCTAATACAAGTGTAATATGAAAGATTAATTAATAAATGGCTTTACGATCACATAAGATGCACTTTGCTTTCCTCTTCACCATGACAGTAGATGGACCTTTATTGGGGATTTAACAGGGCTGCAGGCCCACACGCCATGAGCCTGCCAGAGGTCTGAATTTTATAGTTTTAAGTCGCCCTGGAACACAGCCATGCTCATTCCATCACATGTTTTCATGTGGTTGCCTTCATGTTATAATGACAAATTTGAGTAGACCATATTGTCCCCAAGTTTAAAATATTTACTGTCTGGTCCTTTACAGGAAAGGTTTGCCAAGCTCTTGATAATAAGATCATGAATCAAAATGCTATATTTTAGTCTTTCTTTGCCTTTTCCTAAGTCCAAGAGAGTTTTCACAGATTTGATAAAACCATGCCAGTTAGTGCAAAGTGTTGGGGAGGACACAGCCATGTGGACCACAGAGCTTGGCCTGAGTCTTGGTTAAATGAGGCTTCACCAGTGCCACCACAGCAAGTTATTCATCCTGCTCAATTTTCCCTCTCTTACTGGTGATATCTGTAAAATCCCTATTACTTATTTGTGGGGAATAATTTCGATAGCATATTTAAAGTCAATACTCTGATTATTACAGCTAAGATACAACTGTATTAAAACAATAATTTCTTTTAATATCACTTCAGCCAAACTAGTGATTTTCAACATAGTTTGAAGGAATCCTAAGACATTTTTGGTCATCTTTAGACTGGATGTGTAGTTTTCTCTTTCAAGTAATTTTAGTTCAAATGATAGTATCTCATGTTATTATGGGGGAAGTTAATTAAAGTAGTTCTAATTCAAACTAAGAATCCATTTAAATAAGAATTTATTACAAAAATTTTTGTTTAAGGAATTATGCTTGACCCTGGTCTTATCCAAGCAAGTAAGGTATTGATCTTAAGAAATTATAGGGCTGGGGTATAGCTCAGTGGTAGAGCACTTGCCTACCATGTAAGGCCCCGGGTTCAGTCCCCAGTAAAACACACACACACACACACACACACACACACACACACAGTGAACTTGACAGCAGAATTTGGAACATAGACAAATGACTAATACTTACAGATTTGTATGATGATACAAGAAGGTGTTAAAAATTCTGGAGCAGAATGTACTCAGAATATTATATAATTTGAAAAATCAAAGGAAGATTTTATAGAAGTAGATAAATTTGAGGTGAATCACTAGGAGAATGGAAAGGAGAATAGTCCACAAAAAGGTATACTAGGGAACAAATAAAGAGAAATAAATAATCAGGATTCTTCTGAAAACAGAGAGTGCTGTTTTGACTGGAGCATGTGTACACAAGTAAGAGCAGGGAGAGATAAAAGCAGAAGCCACCATTGGGACCAATGTGCTGGAGAGCTCTTAGGCTAGAGCATGTTGTAATCTTCCAGGTGAGTTCTAACAGGGACTGAAGTTGTGTGGAAGTGAAAAAGAAGAAACCATTTTAAGAATCAGTGCTCACAGGCATTGTCTAGTAGTATCCAGTAATCTAGCCCTCCTGACTTTCCTGCAGTAGGAATTCTCTCCAGTGAGGAGACCAGAAAGGAAGGAACAGGGTGGTTGGAGACCAGCAGCGAGGGAAAGTTCTGGTTCATTCTCAGCTATGTGGGGTCTAAGTCTCACGTTTCTTTATTGCATTACAGATGCTGCTACAGTTGATGAGGAAAGCAGAGAGGGAATTCAAGGATAATTCTGTGGTTTCCAACCTGAGCAAGAGTCTAAGACTCTAAAGAGAAACTGACTGCAGAAGGCAGGAGGAGGTGTTTGATTTGGATCTGGGAGCATTTGAAGGCACAAGTGATCCAGCAGGGCGTGTATATAAGAAAGTTGGAAATGGAGTTGAGGGGCTCAGGAGCACAACCTGTCTCTTGTTTTGCAAGTCCAGTAAAGGTCATTTTTATCCTCATGCTGCCCCTTCTCTCGTGGTCTTTGGGGCTGTTTCAGTTGGTTAATTCTTTACTAACTGACTGCGTGACCACAGAACTTTAAAAAGGCAGAAATAGGAAGACAGATGTACATTCTAGCCCGTGTGCTTCTCTTTTCATCGACCTTTTGGAGTTGGGGATAGAACCATTCTATCTCTTCTCAGGCAGCCTTGAACATGGGATTGATGGGCAGGAGTCAAGTGCAGAACTTTATGTTCTTGATTCAATCAGAGGCCCTTATTTATTTATTTTTGATTTTGAAACATATTGGAGGGACCTGTGAATGCCTGTGACAATACTTGAGGGTGTATTGTTAAGCAATTATAGCCAGGCAAGGTGGCACATGCCTGTAGTCCCAGCTAATTTTGGAGGTTGAGATGAGAAGATTACTTGAGTCCACAAATTTGAAGCTAGTTTGGGCAACATAGCAAGACCCTATAAGAAAACTCAGTGACAATGTGTGGCAAGTAAGTAGAGACAGTTTTTTTCTAAAAAGAAAATGTGAATAAATTGACCACACAGAGGAAATTTTCTTTGTTTTGTTGAATGGACTATGGAAGGACAATGGATGGTCTGGCAGTTCTCTGAATATATTTTTAAAGAGAGAAAGAGAGGGAGAGACAGAGAAAGAGAGAATCAACTAATCAATTTTATTTGTTGTTTCATCTGGCCTTTATTTCTTTGACACCTAGTTGTGTATGTGGTACTGAGGTCTGAACCTGGGTCCTTGTGCATGCCAGGCAAGTGTGTAAACAGCTGAGCCACTGCTGCAGCCCAGTTCTGTGAATATTTGACTGAAAATCTTAGACAAAGTTCTTGTTCTATGGAACAGAATAGGATCAGACTAAGACTTGAGAGATCTAGATTTTAGATCTGATCATAAGGCAAACTAGATTAATTATTCATTAAGTATATTTTCTGTAAAATAAGGACAATATAACCAAATTCTCTGAGTTGCTAAACAGAAAATGCTGTAATAAAGATGAAGTGTTCTTTGAAGAAACTCTGCAAAGAAGTGCTTCTTCCCTCTGTTTTGACATTACCTTACACCTTTTACTCTCCTAATCTCTTTCATTTCATTCCCTTTTTATGGCCCCTCACACCTATGCCAATCCTTTCAATCACAAGTCAAAAATAAACTTAGTGAAACAAACTTAATGGAATGCATCCTTCCATCTTACCGCATCTCAACTGCTTGAAAGGGTCAAAAATGATATAATGACAACTTGCATTGGAACCTGTATATGTTCTTTAAATAAAAGGCAAAATCCTAATATAATCCTATGGTATTGACACAGGAGAAAATTACTATAATTATGCAAATTAAAATAAGTCAACAAGTTTCAGAACACAATGCATGATAAGTAATGTTTTTAAAAATAACAGTCACTGAGCCTGGTCATTTGCACTTAATAATAGGCTCAGGAGGGAGCCTAGTGTCTGGGGAAAAACAGCTGTGGTAATAGATGTATTACGGCTCTGATAGGTTCTCTCTAGTAGTTTTATTTCTGTATTTGCTTTAGATTATAGAATGCTCCCAGAGTGCCCTGCTATTGAAATTCCCATCATTCCCAGGGCTTTAATTAAGTGATTGGATTTGACAGAACTTGAATCAAGCAGGCCCACCACTATGTCAGTTTATGCCAGGATGATATTATCAGGGCTCTGGTAAGTACATGCTCAGGCTTTAATTTATATCTTGAGCTGTCTCACTGTGAAGCATAAGGAACACATGCCTCCTTGTGATTTGAAAAGGCACTAAGAATGCCTTCTCACAGTGGTATGGTCTTCATAAAATCCAGAAGACAGGACGACTCAAAGTGGATATTTTGGCATTGCGGAGCAATGGAACACATATAAGCTTGAAATCAGACCTACCTGGGTGTAAATCTCAGATCTGCCAGCCATTAATGGATCATCTGGATAAGTGATTTAAACTTTCAGAGCTTTGGATTTCTCTTCTGAAAAATAAGAATAATTTTAGTTATCATAAGAGTAATGCCCAAGTTTAATGTTATAAGGCAAATAAGCCCTGAGCTGAGCAAGTAGATAATGAGTTTAATAAAGATTATTTCCTTTTTTCCTCTCCTAATTTGAAATAAGTCCTCATTTATCCACTATTCTTCCATTTCTTTCCATCGGTGATTCTTTGAAATACAGGTGCTATTTCTTATTTGAGGACAAATTTGGCCACAAGAGTGTGAGGTTGGCTGGGGTTGTAACCACTTTCATTTCAGTTTGGGAAATGAATAAAACACTATTTGCAGCAGTTTGGTCTTGTGGCTTTCCTCTCAACACTCCATCCATCCCTTATTGAATGACAGCTGTCAATGTTTTATTCCGGCAGAACTGGAACCTGCAGCACCAACGTGCTACAGAATGGCAAATGTTGATGTGCACAGGGGTTTGTGGTTTTTCTGTGTCTAAGATGAAGCATCTCCATGTGGACCAGCTCCCACTTCCTGGGTAACAGGAAAAACACTCTTTTCATAATGAGTAACAGAACTTGCTATAGTTCAATCCAGACATGAGCCCAAAGTTTGGGCATACAGAAAGTATTTGATTTACCACACCTACTCATCAAGGAGTAAACCATCAAGCCTCATTTCTATTCTATTTGTTACTTTCTTCTTAGGAGCACTGGGCAGTGTTATTTGTTTCATGATTGGTAAAGGGAAAAATACTTAAAAAGTTTTAACATATTGAGTCAATGGATACATTTGTCTATGGAAGACTAAAACTGGAAAGTGGAGACTAGCTTAGGCCTGTTTGGGCTACACACCCTCCAGGAAACAGGCAAAGTTGCTCCATAGCAGCCACTGGGCAGAGCGACCAACAAGACAGACATTCTGCTTCCTCGTCCTTGTGATGTGGGATTTTTGAGATGAGGCTGGATTCTCTACTCCCACTGGTGAATGGAGTCTGGGCTGCTACAGATTCCAGCATAGCCTGCTTCTAGTGTTTGCAGCCATTCCCAGTTAAAACTGGGAATTTGGGCTGGCTGCAGGTGTCTGCAGCCGAAAGTGTTAGCAGCTCTCCAGCTAAAAGCTGGGTGTTGCAGCTCTTGGTGTGGTGGAAATTCATCCCAGGAATTCAGTGCCCATCTTCTGGGTTCTCGTCTCATGAATTTGAAGAACAAAATCCACGGACAGCCACGGAAGGAGGAGTAAAAGGAGCAGGATTTATTTAAGAAGAAGAACAGAGACTCCGCAAAGGGGAGGGGCACCTGGAAGCAGGACACCGTCTAATGGAGGCCAGGCCAGGGGTTATATAGATTTGGGGTACGAGCATAATTAACATTCATGCAAAGCAGGCATTGGGAAATGCATCAACTCCTTTGGTTAAAATCTATGTTAAGCAGGCATTGAAACTGGTCAAGAGCACTGTTGGTTAAAACAAAATGTAGCAAATACTTCCTAGTACCCACTTGTGACCACCCCCATCTCTTAGTCACGAACTAGGGTGATCCTCAAGGTCTTTTTGCATTTGAAGGCCTGAGCTTGCCTGTGACCACCCCCATCTCTTAGTTGGGACAAGGGTGAGCCTCAAGGTCTTTTTGCATTTGAAGGCCCTGAGCACGCCCTGTCAATCACTCTGCCTCTACCAGCTAGCTCTTGGATAGGGGCCCTCTGTCCTGACTACCTAGCCATTTCACTGTCTCTCCTAATCTGTCTCACTTGTGCTTATTTATTTATCTGGATAGAGATGAAGAAACTCTACAGACCAGTGCCCATCTGGCTCAAATTGTGACACAGGGAAGCTTGGTGCTCTCAGGTGCTTGCCTCGCACCATGGCATTCTTCACCTCATCCTGGGGCTCAGCTTGCTTCTTGTCTTGTGATTCCCTCCATGGCAGGACCCAGACTCATATTTTCCCTCTATCTTCCTTTCCTTATAGAAGTCTGCTCTCTGTCATCATCGATGTAAATTGCTGCCAGTCTTCTGGAGACATTTTTTTATTAACTGAACTGTTTCCTGAACACATTTCCTATAGTTGGATCTTGGATAACAGGTATATGTGAACGAAACATTCGAGGCAGGCATCCCTCTTCCATATTATTCAAATCATATCACAGGAAATAATAAGATGCCACAGAAAAACGGAGACAGGAGTTACAGACTTCTTTTGCAAACTTGCACTTAAGTTGCATTCTTTTAAACTCTGGTGATTGTTCAGATTAAACTCGTCGAAAGAGATCCCAAAGTGCATGATGTATTAGCTTATGGTAGAAAAAGACTCCCACTGAGAACTACAGAAAATTTGGACAAAATTGAAAAATGATCTGTGTGAAGAATTTGGAGAACAGCTGAGGCAAATGAAGGGCCAAGTTACTAGGAAAAAAAAAAAGAGAGAGAGAGATAACTATTGAGAGATGAGCTGATATTTTGTGAACTGCTTCCTTCCCAGAGATATTTACTAATTCTTGGCCTATGGAGTGAAGCTTAAAATCCATCAGGGGGCTGCAGCTAAGAAGCAGAGAAGCCAGCAGAACTTCTGATGATTTCACAATGCAAGGGAAACCAAAATTGAAGTACAGGGTTATGAGGGCCGTCAAGACTCAAGGGAGCCAGATCTAGGAGAGAGGGGGAGGTACAGAAAAACAACCCTAAACTTTTCAGATTTTTCCTTGAGTTCTTGTGGAATTCTTAAGCTTGGCACAGCTAGTTTAAGAAACAAATCAGAAAGCTTCACTCTGAAAAGCAAAAGGGGCTTTTGGAGGTCTGGTGGAGCTAAAAAGAGAGCCCAAAGACTGGTGTCACAGCCTGTCAAACAGGGAGACTCCTCAGTTTCTCTGCAAGGACTCTGGATGATGCACATGAGGGGAATGACCCAGAGTTAGATGAAGATTTACCAAAACTGCAACTCAGCCTTGGTTTAGCTCAATATTTGCTTGGATCATGGTGGTCTACACCCAACTAATTAGCATCTCCAAATATGTACAATTTTTTTTTCTTTTCGGAGAAGGGCTTCACCAGTTGCTTTGATGTTTAACAAAACAAGAGAATTTGACTTTAGCAGTATGAAAATTTATTTTTGTGGCACACAAAAATGACTATCTAGATTTCCAGGGTGTTAAAGCTTAACCTATGGCTTTTATGAGCCTATTAGTGCTGAGTGACAATGATCTGTCTGTCTGAAGGCAGTAGGATATGCCTTTTTATCTTTGAATATCTAGAGTTCAAAGACAGAATACAAATGGTTTCTTTATCTACACCTAGGTAAACATATTCTCCACCTCCCCATTTTCAGTACAATGTGAAAAGATACTTTAAATTTGAAGCCTACAAACCATAAGGATCAACACCAATCTATTTGCATTTCAGTGTCACCTGGCAGAGTTCCTTCTTTCTCACCTTATGTAGCAATAAGTGCAAAATATGTGAGATAATAGAGAGGTCTTTCCAATACTTGGAGAATGTCAGGAACTTAGTGAAGGTCAGGAGTTTCTATCACTTATAAGGGAGTAGTTCACACTGTGGCCTTTTTTGCATAGGATTTGTTTGGCCAGAGAGTGGGCAAAAGGGTTAAATGTAGGTAACTGCATTTTGAATTAGATTAGGCTACAAGAGCCAGGAATTTAACATACACAAAAGTAAAAGATCACAAAGGTGGCCATTTGGGTATTCTGTGAAACTAGAAACCAACCCACTTGAGACATATGGTCTGAACAGAGAAATGATAACTGTGAGCATCAGATAGACAAGAGATTTGGATGGAATCATTGTGTAGTTTATTTAGACAAGAAGATTGTCCAGATCTTGTATTTTAAACACATATGTTATTGTAATTTTTAAATAAAATTAAAACTTAATTTTAAATTAAAATGTGTAATGCACAATGTAGAAATCAGTTTAGGCAAGACATTGGCTGTGGAATTTCCTTGAGAAATTTGAAATGCATTTCACGAATCTGCAGTAAAATAATCCCATCATTGCTCAGGAGCAGTTCAGTCAAGACAGACTGCGTGTCTATAAGTTCTATAAGAGTGTCAATGGGTTCTTTATTAATGACAACATTGAAGGATGAGACAAGGCATTATGCATTGCCTGGGACACTTTAAAGGACCTTAAAGTGACCATGCCACCCACCCACTCCTTCACTAGGAATAAAAGAATGCTGTAATAAAAGCAAGAAATCTTAAGGCTTGTAATAACACTAAATCCAGGCCTTGAGATAGGTTGTTTATTCCAAATTCTTTTAATTTAGTCCCTTCACATTACATAAATGATGTAAGCAACTGTTAATGATATTTTTAATGGAATTAATTCAGAAACATTATAAACAAATGTGATGCTTTAGGGTGAGTCACAGAAATTTAATAGGCTTAGGTATTGGCCATTTATTTTCTAGAACTGTGCTGTCCATTCCAATAGGAATGGTATTAGACAATAACAATCTGTAAACACTTTTATTTATTATCTCTTTTTATTGTGTGTGTGTCTGTGAAGAGTAACAGTTGTGACCTTGGAAATGCACTCTTCCTGAAGATTATGTCTTATTGGCTCTAGTAGCTGGGGCTCATATAAAGGTTGTGGTTTATTCTGTGTCTGGTATGGTATGTAGTACATACTTGGTACTCATTGAATATTTTTCTATCTTTTGTTGACTGAACGGGAAATAAATGATGACTGAAAGCCAAGGACTTGGTCAAGGTGGTTAGAGTGCAATAGGGCCTGACATCTGCCTGGCAGACCAGCAGATGTAAACATGGCTTAGCAAACTTCTGAGGTGGAAATGAGGTTCCTTACATCCTCCCTGATGAGGGACAAAACAAGTCCACATGAAGGGTAGGGGTAAGCCTAGCAGTTTGGAGAATTCATCACCTCACCAAGGACTGGAGCAAGTACAGTGCGGAGAGGCACATCTGCATCTGAGGTTGGAATTTGGTATATAGGGCACTCCTAAATCAAATTGCAACCCTAGACACTGTTTTTGTTGTTGTAAATTTTTAAAGTTCCCAATCAATCTCAAACTTATAGAAAAGTTGTAGGTATATATATATTTTTTACACCCTTTGAGTGTAAGCTGCTGATGTCATGCATCATAAGCTCTATTGTCCAAGCATTTCTCTAAACAACCACAGTACAATGATCAAAATCAGGAATGGGCATCACTACCTTATAATCCTCAGACACCATTCACATGTTGTAATTTTTCCAGTCATATTGTATTAGAGCACAAAGGCCTCATTCCAAAATCATGTATTGCATTTACTTGTTGAGTATTTTTGGTCTTCTTCCATCTGAAACAATTACTTCATCTTTCCTTGACTTTCTTGACCTTGACACTTGTAGGATGTCTCCCAGTTTCGATTTTTCTGATGTTCCCTCAGGAATAGAGTCAAGTCATGCATCTTTGGTCAGAAAAACTGAAGAAGTGGTGCTGTGTCCTTCTTGCTGCTTTGCATCAGTACATGCGGTTTTGATTTGTTGTGTTTGTGATAGCGCTGCGTACTTTCATCAGTGGATAAAGACAGTGTCTGCCAGTTTTCTCCACGGTAATGTTCGCTTTCCTGCTTTGTATTTTATAAGTATTTGATGAAAAGATACTTTGAAACTATGTAAATATCCAATCCTTTTTCAAAGTCATCATTCATTCATTCAATAATTTATGTCCCTATTGAATTTTCAATTTATTCATCCATTTATTTGTATCAGTAAGGATTTATTTTCTATTCAACTAGTTATAATTTATAATCATAATTATTTATTTTGATGTTTGAATTGTCCTGGATTTGTCCAGTGGGTGTCCCATTATGGCAGTTTCTGCGTTTTTTCAACATGTCACCATGGTTTCATGATCAGTTACTTGCTTTCTGGATTAAAAAGATGTTCTAGTCTAATGAAGTCTCTTTTTTTGCCCTGGTCCTAGAGCGAGTCATTTTATCAAGGGACTTAATTTCACTTAGTAGTGAATGGCATGATAAAAAAAAGTTGTACTCTTTGCTATTGAGGGTTCTCAGTCCTCTCATTTACATTTCTTTATGCGTTCATGTGATACATAAAGAAATAGATATTTCTATTTATTTATTTTTAGGTATCTCTATATATACATAGATGAGAATTAGTATGTGTATAGTGAGTTTAAGTGTAAATATGTGTAATCATGAGCTCATACTAACACCTCCGGTTTCTTTCCAGCACCGCACAAGGGACATCCTAATTTTCTCCCTAACCATATTTGCAGCTCCCTTCTCTAACAGCGGGAGACCTGGCTCCCATTATCTTCTTTGTATTTACTTATTTAATCAATCTCCTTCTACTTGACAATTTTTAAGTTCTATCTTCCCATCTCCCTGCTCCCACAAATGCCTCTGGACTCTGCCTGGGTTTTGGGTCCCTTTCTGCCATCCTAAAGGTGGGTATTCTCATCCTTCTGAGGTCTGATTCCCAGAGCAAGGACACTGCTGCCACTGCTGCCTCAAGGGCGCTCTTCTAGCGCCACTTGGTGTTTTACACCCTGCTCTGGACCGCATCCCCTCCGTCCTGGTGAGGACATTTACCTTTCCCAAATGTATCTGATGGTTTTAGGAGTGAATTGTTTTAAATTATTTTTTCTTTCTTTCTTTCATTCTTTTTTTAAGATAGAGGGAGAATGAGAGAAAGAGAGAGAGTAAGAGAGAGAAAGAGAGAACCAATTTTATTTATTTTTCATCTGGTTTTTGTTTCTCTGACAGTTGTGTATGTGGTGCTGGGGTTTGAACCTGCATCCTCATGCATGCCAGGCAAGTGCTGTAACCATTGAGCCACTGTTACAGCCGCAGAGGTGAATTGTTTAGGAAGAGAAAAGAAAAAGAAAAACTTCTTAAAGTTACCTTTCCCATTTTTGAAAGATCCTATCTCTTTGATGTTTTTGAACCAATTCATAGTAAAAAACATACAGACCCACAATATCTTCAGGATTTGGAGGATGCAACCTGTTTTGTGCTTTATTTGGTAGATTTTGTGCTTGGATTTTGCTGATCCTTGTCATACTCCAGTGAGAGGATGGGTCTTGAACTGCGTTCTTCGTAGTTCCAGGTTCTCTGGATGTCCCAAGGACGCCCTGACAGAGCGTGGGGTTTGGGTGCTGCACGGTCCAAGGGGCCTGCTTTTGTTTCCCACCATGCTTCAATCATAAAACCCTGTTTTTTAAAAAAAATATATTAAGAAAATGAAGATTGTGCAAATGTTCTGTGGTATGAAAGAGCAAGGGACATTCAAGGAAACAAGGGAAATGCAGCATGCTGCAAAGTATGGAAAGTTGAGGAGCACGAGGTGGTATTGGAAGGTAGTTGGGAGGCAAGCTGCCGATTGTGCTGCTATCTTAAGGACAATGGTTAGGACTAAAGGGATTTAAAAAGTGGTAAGGCCAATTTTATATTTTATAAATAAATCTCTGAGTTTTTAATGAAAAATAATGTGCTGTGGTATGGTAAAAGAGGATGCATCTGAACTAATTAGGAAGCTCCTCACTAATCCATGTGAGAGATGCCAATAATTTGGATTACAGTATAGGCATTTGGTTACAGCTGAAAGGGTAAAGATATAAAGAACATGGAACTGGTTGACTGATTTTTTTTTATTTGTGTATGGGGAAGGGGAAGGAGACCTAAATATGCCTTCCTCACCAATAAGACTCCACAAAGTTTAAGAGTTTACTTGCTGACCAATGTTGATTACTTGACCTCTGTGGATGGGGGAACAGCGGTCAACTGGGTTACTGATGTTGAAGGAATTGGAACATTTCATCCATGTTGCCAACACGATTATTATGCAGATGGGAACATGTCTCAGATTGGTCCATTAGACCCAATACATTTTAATCCTGATACTTTTGCATTTATTCTTAAGGTATCAAGGACGTAGATTCATTTTTTCCCACACTTTTTGGGACTAGAGGCATTTTCTGATCTAGTCAGTTTTTGTTGATACCAGAGGTAAGTGAAATAAGAAGATAAACTGAGTCTTCTTAAGATTATTTGAATTCTCAATCAAGCCATGTCTGCCTTCACTTTCTGGATGCAAGTCAACAATACCAATTCTTAGAAGACCAATTTGGAGTGAGTTTTCTATATTTGCAACTAAAAGAATTCTCCTTGCTTCACCCACCATTCAGAGTAATATTAGTAATATAATTGTATTACAGTTTTTGTTCAAATGATATGTTTTGACATAGTTGACATCATATGCTTACATTGATTTGATGGTCTTCTCTCCTCTCTTTGGGTCTTAGTTTGTATTCTAGAAATGGACCTTAAAACAAGGATATGGTTACAAATAGTTTCTTTGAGAAGTCATTCCACCTAAAAGAAACACTAGTAGGGAACTCAAGAAGTAAGAAAGAGAAGGGACAAATGTGGGTTATGAGAAAGTTGCCACCGTAGTTATCTGGAATTTACTACTGCTGAGGAATTTCTGAGAAAAAGTGTAGAACATACTTCAGTATTATTCTAACATTGGGGAGAAATGCTGGTGTGTGCATTAACCAATTCCTCACACATCATTGGATGGAGATTACTTGGGAGTGGGCATTAGTTCTCTGACACTTTCATCTTGCCCTGTATGTGGGTCAATCTTGTTCCTGTGGCCAGGAAGTAACTTAGGCAGAGTTGTAGGTACTCCCCAGGACCAGCCTTCACTGTATAAATACACAGAGGGTGTGAGCAGAGCACTAGCAGCATCTGACACTCCTTTCTCACTTCTCAGGCCCTGAAAGAGTCAGATTTTGGTCATTAAATTCTTACTTATAATACTTTATATGTCTTGTTCTTTTTTAATAATATCACCTCTCAAATTTTTCCTACCTAAAAAAAAGTTGATATATTTCTCTCCATTTACTTTTATTATTTCCTTTCACTGGTTCATATCAAAACTTTTGAGTCACATGTAGCTGCAGTTTCTACTTCCTGTACCCACCCTTTTCTGATTACCCAATCTTGTGTGTTTCTCTCCTTATCGTGCCACTGAAACCACTCTTATGAATCATCTCTAAGAAATCATCTCTCTGATGCCCAAACCAATGGTCACTTGTCTACCCTATCTTACTCAACCTTTTAGCATAACTCAAAAAGATTAAAGTGTTTCAAGAATTTTCCCTTTTCTTGATTTTAGTAATACTACATTTTCCTATGTCCTTGGTGACTCCTTCCTGGTATCCCTTGGTAGTTTTTTCTGGTGGCATGTGGGAGTGTGCCTAAGTTTGATCCACCTGTGTATTCTCCCTAATTTAACTTATTCAATTCTCTTGATCACTTCTCTGAACTCCAGATCAACATAGACAGCTGCTTGCTTGGAACTTGCACTTGCATAATTAGCATCTTAACATGTCCACAAACACACTCTAATTTTTTTCCATGATCTTTTTATTCATTAAACTTTTCCAACTCAGAAAATTCCCACTATCTCTTTAGTTGCTCAAACCAAAGCCTATGAGCCATTCCTAATTTCTTGTCCTCTCTAACACCTTACCCCATGAGAAATTTTCCTTATCTTCATCTCAAACATAAATATTCTGAATACAGCGGTTGAGTCATATTCATCTCTACCACTTCCGTACGATGATTTATGATCTTTCTTCAACCTACTTGCAATAGCTTTCTAACTGCCCTGTGTATTCCTGCCCTCCTGTACCCTTCTAATGTATCCGGTAGATAGAAAACTGAGTGATATTTTAAAATCATACTTTAAATTATGTTGCTTCCTTCTTAAAATCCTCCGATGGTTTCCCTAACATTTGACAGCAACAACAGCAACAATGACACAGTCTGACTCCTCCCCACCCCATTGACTCATTCACCACCCCTTTCCTTTCTGCTCTGTACATAGCTGCCTCTTTTTTTTTTTTTTTTAGTGGTTATTAACAAGAGCAGCACCACTAACTGGAAGTGGTTTGAGATTTGTGTCTTTGGTTGTTATGGAGTTTGGTGGCATTGCTAACAGTGTGTGGGGATCAGTGATTCCAGATGTCCTGCCATGGGCAGGACAGCCCCACATGAAAGGAAGCACAGGTCTGCATCCCATAAGACCTTCAAGTATCCTACCAGATTCATGTACATGAAAAAAAAATCTACTTATAATTATTTGGATCTAAAACCTAATTTCATTTTACATATACTCACAAATCATTTTTTTTCATAGTTTCAATATAAACTGAAATTTCTAGGAATGCAATGACATTGTAAATTGAGGGAAGACTGTAATTTGTTTTGTTAGAAACTCTATCAAGAGTTGCTCACTGTTTCAGAAAATTACATCACCAATGGCAACGCCATTTGTGGTATTTGAGTTGCCAATGCAACACACCTGTACCCGACTCCATTTGTAGTTGTCACATTCATGTGGATTCTAAGTATAGACACAAACATCTGACTCCTTCATATGGCTCCTTGTTATGCTACCTGAACATTTTCATATAGAAATGTGCATCATTCTATTATGAATTATCTTTATCTTATTTTTACTTTATATTATAATTAAGGTATTAAATTAATATTTTATGGAAAATCATTTGTGTAAACAACATTATTAGATATGAATTTAATTTCAGGGTAATAAGGGGAATTTTATAAACTATTTGTCATAAGAAGTTCTGGGCCTGAACAAGTTAAGAATGCTGCTGAATCATGGGCTATGAGTCCTCTGACAGGGGTCTCATATCCAGAATCTACAAAATCCTCAAAAATCTCAATTACAAAAACACTAACAGCCCAATTAATAAATGGGCCAAAGAGCTAAATAGAAACTTCTCATCAGAGGACATTGATCAAGCCAATGAATACAAGAGAAAGTGCTCTAAATCACTAGTAATCAGAGAAATGCAAATGAAAACCACATTAAGATATCACCTTACACCAGTCAGAATGGCAAAAATGAAGAAAATAAACAATAATAGATGCTGGAGGGGCTTTGGAGAGATAGGGACACTAACACACTGTTGGTGGAGCTGCAGACTGGTACAGCCCCTCTGGAAAGCAGTGTGGAGAATCCTCAAACAACTAGGGATGAGCCCACCATACGATCTGGCTATTCCACTCCTGGGTATCTTTCCAAGGGATTTAAAATCAGCACATTATAGTGACACAGCAATATCTATGTTCATAGCAGCTTAATTTACTATTGCTAGATTATGGAAACAACCCAGATGTCCCTCACTGGATGAATGGATGCAAAAACTGTGGTACATATATACCATGGAATTTTACACAGCAATTAGAAACAATGATATTGCAGCCTTTGAAGGTGAATGGATGGCTACGGAAGAAATTATGCTTAGTAAAATCAGCTTAACCCAGAGAACCAAGGGTTGAATGTCTCCACTCATCTGTGGAGGTTGGAACTAGACCCTGGCCATTCAGAAAGGTGGTCTATTATCATGTGTTAAATCCAGATAAGGTGTAAAGTTATACAGCATAATACTTTTTTAGAGATATTGTGGGTAAGGGAAGGGAGGGATATGGGTGGGAAATTGATGGGGGCACTCCTGGGGGTAAGTCTAGTATATATACACATTTTATATTATTTTGTTAAAAATTTGTGTGGTTGTTCAAAAATAAAAATTATAATTTAAAAAAAAGAATGCTGCTCTAACACTATAAAGCATGGTCATACCCTAGTTGGTCCATCCACTAGCTATATTCACTATAGTCTTGAATAGCGGATAAATTCCTTTCAGTAACAGGAAGGCAGGGTGATGTGCCAGCTCCCAAGGAAATTCTAATTATCTGTCTAGAATTAATGTAGTAGAGTTGCACTTGAGGCAGAGATTATTAGTTGTTGATCAAAACCTTTTACTTTTCTTCATTAACTAGACCATATTCTCCATCATTGTCTGCCACAAAATGTAGCCCAGTGGCTGGAGGAAAAGAAACATTTGACTTTAGCATGTTTGGGGACGTATTTTTGTCTTTGTGTAAATCTTTTCCTTCTGGAAATCAGACTTTCTATGATACAGTGTACACTGAAATTTCTTCCTTCTTCTTTCCTGATAATTTCCTCTGAGTTGTTTCATGGAAGGATTTGGAAAGGTTGTAGGATACATGAGTATGTTGCAGAAATAGCACTCTGACTACTTTCTTAAGTAGTCTATTGGAGAAGTGGTGACACCATTTTTTCTTTTATTGTTTAGATTTTCAAAATGATCATGCAAAAAAGACAGAAGAAAAGAAGATCTGATTCACTTTTCTCCTTTTCACTTTTACTTTTTTTTTTTTACAAGTTAAAGTTTGAACAGATAGGGCCAGATATGTTTTCCTCATATTTAACTTGTTTCTCTCTTAGATATTAACATGGAGTTGCCTGTAACTTTATTTTCAGTGTTAAGAACTTTTTCCCTTTGGGGTAGGTGGGATTGCAGATATATTCTAGAAATTCAAAAGTGGCTACATTGGAAGCTAATTGTGTAGAAACATTTTAAATCAAGATCAACTGTATCTCTTTAGCACATTAACCACTGGTGCAGTTGTCACAGACTGGTGGTTATCCAGGGAGAAATGCTCCCGGACGGAGGAAACTAACATAAACCCTTGACTGCAGGTAACTATATATTACGCTATGTGTCAGATGGGGTGAAGAGGCATATCGCCTTGGGGCAGGGTGAGGATCCCTGGGCTTCACGTCCCACAATGACGACCCTTTGCCAATGAGACCACTGGATTGGCGTGAGAACAGAGGTTTCGGGGAACTTCCCTTTGATGCTTTCACTGAGATTTTTATTTCCTCCTGACCATTTCCCACTGCTCAGGACACCTTGGATACCTGCACACCTGCCAGATGCAGGTAACTTTTCAGAATATTCATGAAATTAGATCGTGAAGATGGAAAAGACAATTGTCCGGGTGAACTATCCCTCTAGGTGCACAGGATTTACAACTGCGCTCTCAACTCCTCTGAAATTCAACACCTTGGTTTTCCTTGATGCTGTTCTCAGTCTTCCAGCTAAGTTACACCTTGGGTATGTGCTGAGTACTGAGGTTATGGCTGATCCTCTGTTCCGCTTAATAACTGCTACCATGAGTGTTTGCCTAGAAGAATAAGGACAATCCTCTAACAGTTTATTAGTGGGGGCTGTTAGTTAGACTTTCATGTAACTAATTTTAAGAAATGCCACCTGTCAGGAAACACAACTGACACTCTGGGAATCACAAGACAATATTGCAAAATCCAACTTGATTAGCAAAGCATTACTATAGTAGTACAGTTAATAACATCTGTAGGTTATCATTCTTCAGGAAAAAATGGGGATGTTTAAAGACACTTCACAGAAGGCTAGTCAAATCTTCTTTCCATGGAGGGTGCTTAGGTCAAAGGAAATGTGGGAGTAAATTGACTACCAACAGGCAAACCCAGTTCTTCCGAATGCAGGAGATACACAGCCCATAAGAACCTGTTTTGAAGATAAATTACTTTTTAGGGGAAAATGCAATGCATTTGTGGAGGACTAGATCAAATATATCTGCTGTGAATTTGCAATCAATGTACTTTGGCAGAATTGATCAATTCTTCCTCCAAAAGTAATTTGTTTGTGCTTTACAGCACTGATCATCAATTATTATTATTATTAGTAGTAGCAGCAGCAGTTATTTGGCAGGGCCCATTCCTTATTATCCTATGTATCCTCAGGGCTCATTGCAGTGCCAGGCATATTGTAGTTGCTCATCAAATGCTTATTGAAATGACATCCTGCATGCATGCCCATGTGTATGAACCAATAAATGAACCAAGTCCAATGAAAACAGTATGGTTTCCCCTACATCATGCATAGAGTAGATCACAAGTTCACATGGGAAGACCGTGACTTTCCTATGACAACAATGATTTTAGATTTTGTTGATGGAAGAAATGTAGTCTAGGTGTATATCACTAGTAACCAACTTTCTGAAAGAGGGACATATGCTAAAGTTTGGATTTTAAATCACTAGCAAACAAATATTAAGAAAAAATTACAGAATAATATAAAATAGTAAATGACCATGATCACAAAATTTAATATTATTTTAGACTTTATTTTTAGTTTTCAAAGCACAGCAAATTAAGAAATGATAAAGGTTTGTTCACTTTCTATTGGCAAAAGTGGGCTGTGGTGTATGGAAGTCAGACTCTAAGGTCAAGAGTGCAGGTTCTTAATAATATTTGCCAAATAAATGGATCAATAAATAAAACATGTTAATCTGACTGTGGTTTTCTTATCAGCAGAATTATAGGCCCAGATCCAGTTTCTGCTGAACGTTAGTTAAATTAACTTTCATAGCTTCACTCACAACCTTGGTTGTCCAATCTTGTTTTTCCCGCAAAGACTGAGTATTTGGAACAGGAGCTCTCCTGGCACAGGCCTCTGCTACAGTGAGCTCCTCTTGACTCCAGCTGCCTGGTGCTTAAGCGTAAAAGTTATTTCAAGTACTTCCCTAGCACTTTGTCCCCAGTGCTACTGGAGCACTTTCCACACATAATTGCATTTACAAAAAGCCCTTATCAAATGCCATTTCCCTTTCATGAAATTGTACATATGTGGATTTACTTTTGTACACTTTTCCACAATCATGAAAGTCTTACTTTGATTAGATGCACACCTGTTGGGGATAATTTGGAAAAGAGGGAGTAAGGAGTTGGGAATTTGAAAAAGCAGAAGAGGTAGAACAGGTGGCAGAACAGGCGAGAACAATTTTAAAGTGCAGCTTTAGGAGAATTTAAGGTAGCTGAAGAAAAGCTACCCACCTTAAATTTCAGTCTTGGCTGGAAGGAGGAAAGGTGTGTGCATTCTTGCACATAATTGTGATCAGAGTTCAAGTTATGTCATTGGATCAAAAGTAGGCCCAGAGGTACCTGTTTGGTGTGACTAGTGGTAGCTTAAGTAATAGTTTCCTGGGCCTTTTCCCAAACAAATTAGTGTGCATATGTTGGGTCATCACAGGACTGAAGACAGGAATCAATGAGTTATTAACATTCATGTGGAGTATGATGAGTACGGGGCAGAGTGGAGGTGGTTTATGGGCCACAAAGCATACAGGTGTGTTGTTGAAAATGCTGAGAAGAAATTTTAGAATGCTATCCTCATTGTTTTGTTTCAACAAAGAGAAATTATATTTATTATAACTTTCATACCTTCACTTTACAACCTTGGTGGCCCAGTCTTATATTTCTCTTAAAGATTTCTTTTTTTTTTTTAAATGTGAATTCTCTTGGCACAGGGATTTTTGGAGCTTAATCTTTTCGTTGGAGAAGGAAAATATATGTTTATGTCACAATGTACAAATTGCATGAGTCACAGAGATGCAAAAACATTACTTTATTTATCTTTACATAACTAGACTTAATTTTAATCCTGAGCCCCTTTTCCAGCCTGAAGCAGAAAACTTCATTTAGCTACTTACAGCTTTAGTGGTTTCTCAGTCATTTTAAATTTAAATCCAGTCAAATTCCAGATTTCTCCTCTCTGACTCCCCCCCAACCCCACCCCAGACTGATCTCAACCATGAACACATGCAGCATATTAGGGATGGCAATCCCTCCTCCATATTGATCTTCCCCGTGTTGACTTCCGTTGAGGAACACAGTAATTGTGTCTCAGGCTTTGGTTACCTGCATGTCTGAAACTTAAGGACCACACAAACCGTTATTTACAGTGCAGCTCTTTCCTCTATCCAGACTGATATGTTTAGGATCTACCTTGTGGAGCTTATTCTTCCCATGACCACCAGAATCCTCTCTATCTATTTTGTATTATTTCTGGGAAATTCTTTGCCACATGAGAGAACATTTATTAGACCTTAATTTTAATTGTACCCTTGAGGGGATTTATGAGACTGCAGATAAACCTGTTGCAAATTCATTCATTCATTCATTCATTCATTCATCCATCCATCCACCCATCTGTTGATCAGTCATCCAGCCAGCCAGCCATCAAAGCTTAAACACTGAAAACTAAGATTAATAACCCCTACACTCCACAAAAGTACATTAGCATAACTATTTTTTAAACGAAACTCATGCTCAGGCTAATGATTTTAACTTTTCATTGAAAAGTATCGTAGACAGTTTGCACCATTAAATTCTCTGAATGCTTTGTCCAAAAGTTATTGCCTCTGGGGCTGGAGCAGTGGCTTAGCGGTTAAGGCACTTGCCTGGCATGTGCAAGAATCCAGGTTCGAACCCCAGCACCACTTACACAACTAAGTGTCGGTGCAACAAAAACCAGATGAAAAACTAAATAAAATTGGGGCTGGAGTGGTGGCTCAGCAGTTACTGTGCTTGCCTAGCATGCGTGAGTACACAGGTTCAAACCCCAGCACCCATGTACACAACTAAGTGTCTGAGCAACAAAGGACATGTGAAAAACTCAATAAAAATTGATTCTCTCTGTCTCAATATCCTTCTCTCTTTAAAAAAAAAAAACAAAACTAAATAAAATTGATTCTTTCTCTGGTGTGTCCTTTTCTCTCTCTTCTTTAAAAGAAAATCTTGCCTAGTTCTTTCATGATCCTTACCTAATATCTAACAAACTTCCACTGTACTTCTAGCCTCAAACCCTAAATTGAAAGAACCAACTTCCAATTTCCAATAAATTCCAACCCTGCCTGTCCCAGACATTACCAAAGCACTGTCAGGGTGGTGTCCTCCCTCACACGTTAGGCAACCCAGTCGACTTTGTCTTATTCACAGGTTGTGTTAGTGACATCAGAGCTTGCACATGACAATGGTACCTTCCTGACTCAGCAGCAAGCCCTGCTTCTAAAAGAAGGAACAATTAGTACATGCAGTTAGCTCCATTAGCTGTAAAAGATTATTTTAAATTTAAGTTTGTGCATGATCAAAAGCCAGGCTCCTCATTGTTGATTCACAATATGATTTGGATACCTAGTAGAGACTGCTTCTCAATGCACATTTAAAATGTGATCTTTAGTGAGTGCCATATTAAGATTTGCACAATGCACGTATTAGTCATGCCTCATGTATGCAGCATGTGCTCTCCTGAGAAAGCTAGATGCGGAGTGCTCCCTACCCATCCTAGAACCATACTCCATTCAGTTATCTGCCACTGTGACCAGGTTCCTAAAATATATGTCACAAGTGACACTCCTTATTTTTGGCTCAGGCATTGACTAAGTCTTGTATATTCTGTTGACCTACATAGGTCAAGTGGGATGAACAATAAAAAATAGTCTAAAACTCCTTCGTTAAGTGTATGTAAGACCTTTGTTGGCCAGAGTTCCTAGTTGTAGGCAACAGAATCTGACCTAACAAGTTTACTTGGAAAGAGATTTAGATAGTTCACACAATTATTGGGAGAGTTAACAGTACAGACTCTAGGCTGAGCTTCTGGGAACAATGCCCAGAACCACACAGAAAACTGGCTTGCGAAGGAAGCTGCTGCTGCCATTGGCCTCAGAACCCCAGTGCTTCTGCCATCATCAGGAGGATGTTGCTTTGGGCAAGGACTGCCACCACTGCTGGCCTCAGAAGAAGGCACTGCTTCTTGCCTCCCCACACTGTGCTGCTGGAGGATAGTTTTCCAAGACTGGTCCCTGAACCAGCAGCATCAGAATCACCAGGTAACTTGTTAGAAATGCGAATGATCAGGTCCTAGCCCAGACCGAGGGCATCAGACACTCTGGGCTTGAGGCCTAATAATTTGTGTGTCTGGTGCAGGCTAAAGTTTGAAATCTGCTACTGAATGAGATTGTTCACTTTATTTTTCTAAGTCTTGTGCACACACAGGTGTTTCTTCTTGGTGGAAGATCATAGGAGGAACTCAAGAGACAACGGGGATCATGAAAAGGACTCCAGAGCAGCGGAGCAGGACTCCTCACAATTCACAGTGCATCCGAATCACCTGGGAATTTTGTTAAATTGCAGATTCTTTGAGTAGGTCTGAGAGGGGTGATATTGCCAATAAGATCACAGGTAATTCTGATACACTTGCTCTATGTTCCACAGTTCAAATAGGGAAAGTCCGCAGTATAGAATCAAACCTAGAGAGACATTAGAAGGCTTGTGACTAATTCAATGTGCAAGATCTTCTACTAATCCTCTTTTAATAAAAGCCCATGCCATGGTTTGAGACCTCAAAGTTCCATATGTTCAAGTCTTGGTCTTGTTCCCCTGGGTGATGCTTTTAGAAGATAGTGGAACCTACACAAGGGATGACTGGAGGGAGGTATTTGGGTCATTGAAGGCCTGCACTCAAAGGGTTTTTCTCTTTCTCCTTGCTTTCTGGTAATGAGAGGTGTGATTTTTCTATCATGCACACCTGCATGATGCACTGTCTTGATAAAGGACAAAGCAATAGGATTAATCAATTAAGAACTGGAACCTCTATAACTGTGAGCTAAAATAAACTTTTTTTCTTCATAAGCTAATTATCTCAGTTATTTTGTTTTAGTTACAGAAAGCTAGCACAACATATAACCTCCAAGTTTTGTAGGAGAAAGAGATTCTCCATGTGGGAAGGGACCTGCTGAGGCTTCATTCACCTTTCTGTATACTGCCTTTATTTGAAAAGAAATACACCATCTCCTGTCTTGGAAAATTTAGAGATGTCTGAGTATTGTATTTCAGAAGGAAAAGAAATTGGGTATCCTTAAAGTCCAGGCTAAGTCAGACTTGGTAGGAGGCTCTTTAACTTTCTTTGAATCTCTTTGGTTTCATAAGACCACTTCTCAACACTATGCCTTCTCCAAGTCTTGTGACTTTTGAGCACCTTCCAACCAAGAGAGCCTGGACTTGAGTCCAGATTGGGGAACAATTCTTACAGAATTCAACTGGGTCCACACTTTTCTACCACTTCCATGCCTAGGAAGACTGACTGGAATGAACCTCATCATCTTCCTTCCCTTCTGATGTCTCCCTCTGTCCAGTGGGGAGCACCTCTGAGGGAGGACAGTGATGTTAGGTGCTTATTTTCCTGGTTCCCTGTGGGTTTGCAGGATACTGACTTCTTCCATGGACCGAAGGTCATAGCCTCTGTCAGATGACCAGATCCATAATTTTTTTCTCTGCCTCCAGGTTCTCCCCTCGCCTCTGCAGGCCTGAGGGGGTGAAAACATCTGTTACTTATGCTTCCTTATATTTTCTTATATCTTTCCCACTCCATTCATAACAAAATCTTTTATTAAACTGTCCTCAAATCACACATTTTGAGATATGTATTATAAGAGGGCTCTTGTTGATTCTTGGAATAGGTTTGACATTCTCTGTTGTGGTTTAGATGTGAGGTGTCCCCCGAAAGCTCATGTGTGAGACAATGCAAGAAAGCTTAAAGGGGAAATGATTGGGTTATAGGAGATTCAACCTAATTAGTGCATTAACTCTTTGATAGGAATTAACTTGGTGGCAACTGGAGGCAGGCAGGATGTGGCTGAAGGAGGTGAATCCCCTGGAGGCCTGCCTTTGGGGGTTTATATTTAGTCCTTTTGGGGAAGAACTTTCTCTCTTTGCTTCCTGGTGCCATGCTCCCAAGGCTTTCCCCTGCCACACCCTTCCACCATGATGTTCTGCCTCCTCCCAGGCCCTGAGCAACAGACTGTGCTGTCTACAGACAGACGTCTGAAAGCATTAGCTCCAAATAAACCTTCCCTACTCTGAAATTGTTCACTGCCAATCTTTTGGTTGCAGAGGCAGCAAGTTGACTAGAACAGCCTCCTTTCCCAAATGACCAAGATTTGAATCCTACTAAATCCCTTAGTGGCTACAGAATAATTAACTTTGTTTTTAAATTAGTCTAGGACATATTCAGTCATATAGAAAACACCTTTTCAAATATTCTTCCATTTTGACATAAGTGGCAGTGGTATGCAAGTATTTTTCAGGTGCCAGCCTTTGAGGTGGAGACACAGTCATCACACACCACCAACACCCAGTGTGGTGGGTGGCTTTCCATGCCCATCAAGCATGGGTCCTGACTGCATGTCAATACGCTCTGTCTTCACATGTCGGTTGTAAGGGAGATGACATTTTCTGTATATATTTTTAGTGGGTACTTTTCTTTTTGTTTTTATTCTTAATTGCAGACTTTTAATTTGATTATAAAACAATTTGTAATTCTATGTTTGTTTCTGTGACTGCCTACAAAACCAAACTGAGTTTCCTTAGAGGACAGAAACTATATTTATTTTGCTTATTGTTTTTTTCCACTTTTTTTTTAATCAGTGCATTACAGTTGTATATGTTGATTGGATTTTTTTGTAGTTACATATTCGTACATGCACACAATATAACAATATAATTTGGGGTCTGGGATGTAGCTCATCCTTAGCCACATGGAAGACACAATAAATCTTTGTAGAGCAAACAAATGAAATTCATTTCTTTTTCTTTTCTTTTTTTTTTTTTAAGAAAAAGCTATAGGGGCTTTAATTTTGTTTATGTTACTGAGTGTACCTGTGATATGAGGATCAATAATGTGATTGGTTTTCAGACTACGCATGCTATTTTCACCACAAAACCAGTGATTTTTAGGATTATTAAATTTTTTTTCTCTTGGGTGCCAGAATTAAAATTAGAAGAATTTAGTTTTTATTTGAAAATAAAATGACTTGTAAATTAGCTATTGCATGTACTTTAAAACAAGTATATGAATCTTAAATAAATGAGCATGTGAAGATGAATAAACAATTATTGCCCCTAAGAGGAGAACATGTAAGAGAGACAAGCTGCAGGACTGAGGTCTGGGAAACCCGGGCAGGGATGGCATTCAGAGTGGCAGCTGCCATACTAGGCTGAGCCCCCTGAGGGCTTATGCATCCTCAGCATATGCATCCACTCACTCACCACTCACTCACTCACTCACTCACTTTCATCTGGTGCTAGCTATGGTCAGTAAGCATTGTTTATGAGCCCTTATGTGCCAGACATACAAGTCAGTGGGTATGCCTCAGTAGACAGAACACATGCGGTCCTTCTTTCATTCAGTGTCTGGTGAGAAGAGATTCCTTTTACATAAAGCAATAATTCCTGAGCTGCCTCTGCTTTGTCTGAACATCAGGTTGATTGCTCATGGTTTCTTCCGAGAGTTACAGAACCAGCAGCTAATAATTCTTTTGTTGATGACAGGGGAAAGGGAAATAAGAGTTTCAGTTCTAGGGACAAAACTTTATTCTATATGCCTGATCTGAAAAGCCCTAGTGAGCTCATGAGAAAACTGGGATGGGTGGGGTGTCATTATTTCTTACTAAATGGAAGCGCTGAAATTATTTTGGTTAAGTTGACAGATTTATTGAAGGGAAATTATATCAAAGATCATAAAAGAAATGCAAAGAGATCATAAAAGAAAACTATTAAAAAGAAAATTATTAAAATTATTTTTTAAAATTAACAGAAAGTTATTAAAGTACTAAAAATAAATTTTTAAAAAATAATTATCAAATTATTACATATGAATGAAAATTTTATCCCAGAGTTACCTATGAATGGATTAAATTTGACCCAGAGATTTAAAGGAAGGCTGCATTCAGTAGTTTTGCAGTGATTTAGATACAGAATAGAATGGGAAGAAGAGTCAAGTGTACAGAAATGCTATTTGTTCCTTATTTATGATTGTTATTCTTCTCTTCAAGGAGAAGAACCTAATTTCCATCCTCTTGAGTGTTACTGGATTTAGTGATTCACATCTAATAAAAATGGTAGTGATGGTGTGTGACTTATGATATCAAACCAGAAAGCACTGGGCTTGCTGCTTGCTTTTTCCCCGGATCTTCCGCACTGGGGAAACCAACTGTCACTGGTGACGATTTGTAAGCGGTATTATAAGAGGAAGGGAGGTGGAAGACACCATACATACACCCTGCAAATACACAGTACACAACACATAAGCTACACCCATACACACACCGCAGACCCATATACACATGCACACCACACACACAAACTGTGACAGACTCAGGTCTCCAACCAATAATTGTGCAGTTGAGCCATCTTGGAAATGGATCACTGGCCCCAGGTAAGGCTTCAGCTGACTTTAGAATCCCAGGTCCCATCCTGACTGCAACCACCTGTGAGCTTCTTGGCCAGAACCAGGCAGCTACAATGTTCCTAGTTTCCTGACTTGCAGGAACTGTGTGAGGTAAAGAGTATTTGTTTTAAGCAGCTCATTTTGAGGCATACTTTGTAACCCAGCAGCAGATAACCGAACAGGGAGCAGTACATATCTGTGGGCTTATTTTTCACACTGTGGGTGCCTGTGTGCAACAGCAGCTTCAAGGTATGCTCTGCAAGACTTGAGTCTCAACCTTGGGATGAAAGCAGAACATGGGTCTGAGAGTTGCTTTGGGTGTGTCGGTTCAGGTACCCATGAAGAATCAAGGAAGGATAAGCCTTAGTTGGTAGAAGCTGAAGAAAAATTTCTCTGTCTGGTAAAGAAATGGCAACTGGGATTTACATGTATAAAAAAATAGATCTAGTGATTAATGTTTGCATCCTAAGGTACCAAATGTGGGTCTTTAGAAGAGTCAGAAGTTTGCTTTTGTTGTGATTGGCAACGAGGAAAAGGAGAAAAAGGGAATGAGAAGGTGGAGCCCTGACAGATGATACTGGGGGAAAAGTTTCCTGCTTTATCAATTCATATCTTGCTGCAACCGCCATGGTAACAACAGAAGGTGTGGCCAGTGCCTGCCTAGTCCCCTTATCTCTAGTTCTTATGGGCAATCTTGAATCAGGCATGCAAGAGGAGGAAGCATTCCTCACATTTACTGAAACCATGAATGAACCAAAGGAAGAAAGCAGAACAAAGAAACAGAAGGGGAAAGTGTTAGGTTGATTCCAGACAGTTGGGTGAGGCATCAGGCAGCCTACGCCCAGGAAAGGAACAACTAATCAGATGCTGGCAAACAAGCCCCAGTGGCATCGCATAATCACCTGATGATTGATGGGAGTTACCAGCCAATCTGACCTTATTCTTACAGGAAGAAGAGGGGAAAGATGGGGCAAGTATGAGAAAATAAAAGGGGGAATGGAATGAATGAAGAGTATTGGGGCGGGAGAAAAGAAAAGAGAAACAGGGAGGAAGAGAGTATGAGAGGAGGGCGGTGGCAGACATGCCACTCCACAGGAGCCTGGGTTGAAGGTGATTTAAGCAGAGCAGCTGTGAGAGGCAACTTACCTGCAAGTGACACAGGCTCTCACTTTCGTCAGCCTGACAGCAGCTACCACAAGCCCTTTCCTCCAGGACGGAAGAGTTGTTTCAGCGGCTCTATGCTTTCGATGGCTTTGTCCTTGACTGTGTTGTTTAGAATTTTGAGACACTTTCTCATGGTTCTAACAAGGAACTATCTTTGTCTTCCTTGCCCCGTTATTTCCCCTTTCTCCTCTGTCTTTATTTCTTCATTCTTCTTTCTTACATTTTGCTTCATGTGCTGTGTTTCTAAGCCATTAGGATGATAAAAATCATCCGAAGAGCTTTAAACATAGAGATTCTTGTGCTCTGCCCGAAACCTACTGAGTTAGAATCATTCATTACATTATCAAAATACATCATCCTTGTTTTCTTTTTGCTTTTCATGAGAATTTCCCTGAACAATATCTTGCTCCCAAATCTCAAACCTCTTTCCTCAATCCAAACCAAATGTCTTGTCTTAGTCTATTTTCTGCTGCCATAACAGTCGGCCACAAACTGGGGGAAGTTATAACAATTGCAGTTGATTTGAATGGAGGCCGGGAAACAAGATGAAGGGGCTGCATCTGCTGAGGGTCTTCTTGTTGCATCTTAACATGGCAGAAGAGCATGAGAGACAGAGAGAGGAAATCTGGCCAAACTTATTCTTTTTATCAGGAGCCCATTTCCATGATATCCAGCCCATTCCTCTAACAATGATAATAGCATTGATCTATTCATGAGGCAGAGCCTAATCACCTCATAAAGCTCCTTCTTAATGTTGCTACAATGATGAAATTCAACATGATTTTTAGGGGGAATGTTCGTTACACACCCCAATCCTAATCACTAACCAGAAGATGTATCTTGAGGCCAGTGTTTCTTGACCCATGTGGGGTAAAAGGCAAGTTTTGTTCGTGTAAGTGTAACTTGCAAACTTTCAAAGGCAGTATATGTACACATATTTGTGTGTACATGTGTGTATTAAAATACTACACAAATAAATTAATAGAAAAATGTAATTAAACTAGGCACAGTAGTGCACCCCTGTAATCTCAGTAGCTTGGGAGACTGAGGCAGGAGAATCCCAAGTTCAAAGCCAGCCTCAGCAACTTAGTGAGGCCCTGAGTAACTTAGCAAGACCGTTTCTCAAAATAAAAAATAAATTCAAAGGCTAGAGATGTGGCTCAGTGATTAAGCATCTGTGGGTTCAATCCCTGTGACAAAGGAAAAAAACAAACAAAAAAGGAAAAGAAAAATGAAATAAAAGACATGCAAAAGAAAACCCCTAATTTTTAATTATTATGTTAAAATACTTAAGGCTACTTTTTCAAATTACATAAAGGTCTCTAAATGCTTACTTCTCATTGGGAACCAGTAAAAGCAGCTATAGAGTTACTTTGGGTCCCATTCCTAGCTGAATAATTCTAAGCATTTCTCTTCCATCTCACAACATTTACAACTTCAGTTCAGTTTTTACAATGAGTAAAGTCTAAACTTTCCAAAAATTTTGCATAAAACTCCCGGGGACATGCATGGAAAGACCAAAGGATTGGCCCCTGCTTTTTAGCCGCCTGCCACCAAGTTCCCTCTCTAGCTGACACTAATTTTCTGTCCCTAAGCCAATCTGTAATCCATTCCAAGAGTTCTTCCCCTAAGCTATGTTTTTGATCTTGTAAATCAATCCTTGTGTCGTGGAGTAGTACCCATGCTTCTCTGATATCCAGCTGTCCACTCTTTCACCCTGATCTATTCATTAGGCAGAATGCTCAAAGGATTGAAGTCAATTAATACGGAAGGGCACATTGTTTCTTTAGTGTTCCTCACTTGTGAGCTGACACTGGAAATTCTGTAAATTATCAATTAACATGCTTTCTCCTATTGCCTCAAGACATGATTTTCAATATGTTTCCATGAACTTTGAAGTTCACAGGACTGGATTTCTCTTCTAAATATTGGGAATGTAGAATGCATTTGTGTTGTATTATCCAAAATGGACTACATATTTTTTCCTTTTGGGTTGAAATGACGGCAAGTTTGTAAACAAAATAAAAACAAAAACAAAAGAAAATCCTCACTTTAGTGTTTGGAACATTCTCAAAATGTTTCAGAAAGGAAAGGTGTAATGGTGTAAGTAACCATTTTATCATTCCCTGAATTTCAGTGATGACTTTCAGATTCCTTTTTCTCAAATCACCTAACTTCTTACTAATGATTCGGTCTCATTCGGTAGCCAGAGTCCCAAGTGTCTGATTGGTACCTTAACTTCAGCAAATGCCAAATAAATGTAGCTTTCTCTTCTCACACCAAGTATTTTATTCACCATTTACACAAGTCAAAATGTTGCTTATGTTGCTTTGAGGTGACTCCTTTTCTGTGTACCTTCACCTACAGTATTCTTTTAATCAAGGTGTAGTCTCAGCTACACGGCACACTCTTATTTTATTGATAGTTGGAGTAATTTACTTGCTCACTTTCGGTCACTCCTAGCATTAGCCCAATTTACAACAGTCAGATTAATTTATTTTATTTTAAAGCACATAAATTAATTTTAAAACACAGCTGACCCTAACGATTCCATATTACCTAAGGAATACATTTCACAGTTCTTAGCATGGTATTCAAGACCTTCCTATCTATGTAAGTATCTAAACTCCTGCAAGCAAAATCAGGGACTTTCAAAAGTACATGTTTCATGTGTTCTATCTGGGTGTGTTTATGTTCCATTTCTGTGGAATGTCCCATTTCCCAGTTTCAAAGCGTCATAATTTTATGTCTCTTGCCCTTTATAATCTCCACCTCTTACAAGAAGTCTTTTTATATATCTATTCAAAAATAATCTCTTTGCTTCCCATAATGTTTCTTATTTCACTTCTTTTAGCTTAGATAAATTCTTCTTTTCCTTTTTTTTTCTTGTTGGTACTGGAGATTGAACCCAGGGGTGCTTAACCACTGGGCCACGTCCCCAGCCTAGCTTAGATAAATTAGATTTTCTTATATCATGAGGTAGATTATAAGTAGTTCTGTGAAATGTTAGAATTGTATTATGAAAGTATAATTTCAGAAAACAACTTAATACTATATTTTATTATTGCCATTTTGATGTATAGCATTTTGGGTTTTGACAGACCTGGGTTTGACTCTTGCCTTTATCACGTTGGATTTTTTGCTTTGATTTAATTCTCAGTTTCCCATCTGTGCAGTGGGGATCACAGTAGTTCTATAGGTGGGGTGAGTGTGTGTAAGAGAGACTCAAATGAATCCCTGTATCAAGTGGTTGGAGGGTGCCTTATATAGACCAAGTGCTCATTTGCTCATTAAATTTTGGCTATTGTTATGTGACACAAAAGATAAAAAGAGATTGGTAATTAACTAATTTGAACCATAAATGCACTTGTTACAGTCTATAACCTTAGTTATATGGGAGTCCTAAAGAAGGAAATGGTACAATAAATACTATACAATTAGTAGAAATTACATTATAGGTATTGTAATCCAGGAAATGTTAAACAGACACAAAGGACTCCTCATACACAGAGCTCCTGCTACTCTCTCTGCTTTCCTAGGACTTGCCTCACAAGATCCATGCTACTCCCAGACAGGTGATGAAGTTGTATTACTTAATTTGGGGGGGCTATATGATCTAGCTGGGGAGGGAACTCTATGCACATGTAGCTGTCATACAAAATAGACTGAATTTCAAAGAGGAGTGGCCTTAAGGAATGCGAATGCTTTAAATGATTAGAAGAAATTGGAGGTTGCTCCTACTGGAAACAATAGAATCAGAAAAGCAGAATGGTGGAAAAATAAATCATTTCTTTGGGGGTTATTGTTTTATTCCTGTTCCACTCACTCTCAAATACACTTAGAACTTCTGAAGTGGAAAAAATGAGATAGTATGCTGTCTAAGAAGACAGCCACTCTTAGGGCCTCTCTGTCTCCACTTCCACAATGAAAGAAACAGGTGAGGGAAGATCCTCCACCTTCTCTGTACGTTTTGCTGCATGAAGCAATTATGATGGTAAAAATCATGGACAGAATAAATAGATGAAATGCAATAATATATTTATTATCAATACTATTGATGCTGGTGATGTGAATGTCAGTGACGCCGAGGCAAGCTTAGTAGACAACTTTTATTATAGAAAGCATAGAAAGTAAAGCATAGGGAAAAGATCAGACTTCCCCCAGAGTGGGGGAAGGGGACAGAGCCTGAAGAGACAGTGAGGTTTGCCCTTTTTATATGACGACCTCTCCTGGATTGGTCACTGCTTCCCTGCCCCTGTACCTAGCATGCAGGTGCGGGGAATTCTGGTCCAGTCTTTGATCCATGTCTTAGGTGCCAAGAAAG
Source organism: Aplodontia rufa (assembly GCA_004027875.1). Taxonomy (NCBI): domain Eukaryota; kingdom Metazoa; phylum Chordata; class Mammalia; order Rodentia; family Aplodontiidae; genus Aplodontia; species Aplodontia rufa. The sequence continues at coordinate 95,392 of PVKS010001365.1, read as the reverse complement.
ATTGTGGTTCCTTGCTTAGCAGCAGGGAGTGTCTGACCCTCATTAGCATTGGGGGATGTCTTTGCCTTCTCAAGAAACATGATCTCCTTATCAACCCACATTGCTCCGCCTACACTGAGCTGCCTAACTTTTTCTGTCTCACTATGTGCTCATTATTGTTGGTGAAAAGAGAAGGAGTCAACCACAGAAGTATATCATTTTCAAGAACTGGAAAAACATATAGTAAACACATAATAAAAAGTTTCATGTAGGAATCTTTCTTTCAGGTACATTTATTGTAATGTCAGGGCATTTACTATAACCAATAGTAGATATAATAAAATTATCATGTTAATTTGTATAACTATGTTCTTGTTCCTCTTAAAGTGCTTTTAATATTTCATTCTCCTTCATTGATCCAATTTCTTTGGGAGAAGGGTATAAGGAGGCCTTTTTAAAATAATGGTTATAGAGCAAGTGGACACTTTTCTCTTTAAAAGTCATCTAAAAAATAGGGCAAAGTATTTTGCCAGCTTTGGATATTAACATAAAACACATGGAAAGTGCTGCTGTCACAAAATAACGCACACTCCCCCTGACCTGTGGGTCCAATTTATCAGAGCATTCTGAATTTGAGCATAACTTTTTCAGTAAAAATGACTCTTCACTCATCTATGTGAACAAATGGAACTTTAGGCATAGCATCACAAGAGGATTTCCTATGCTATGTTAAGACCCCAATATAAGGGCACATTCCATTGTGAGTATAAATAACCCTAGTGTCTCTAAACATTCCTCTCCATATGCTTTTGCTTAACAATGCAGCAGATGTTGTGAATGGAAAACACCTCCTTAGCTCTAGGCAGGCCAGTAAGCTTCTGTCACTTGTTCTTGCCTGTAGGTCACTGGACTTGAATTCCCCTGTCCTTCAGACTTGCAGGTGGCTTGCAGGCTTGGGGATGTTTTAGGACTGCTGTATGTTAGAAGCTTGCCAGATTTGTTCTTTTGTGGTGTGAGGTCATGTCAGTTTCTTTTCCCAGGTAAATTGGTTGTCTCCTTCTCTATTCATGAATGGTAAGACATACGTATACATTTTAAATAATTTAAAAATTTTTTTTCAGGGCTGAGGACCGAACTTGGGGCCTTGCACATGCTAGGCGAGCCCTCTGCCACTGAGCTAAATCCCCAACCCCAAATAATTTAAATTTTAACTGTTCAGAAATTATTTATTTTTTGAAGTTTAACAACCCAGCAAGTTTTTCATAATTCTTTGTAATTCCATGCCCTTTGTCAATTTAAGTTTGCTATTTGTCCCCAACTAAAAACAAGAAAAAGGTCAGGAAAGTACTTTGTAGAAGAGGAGGTGAAATTCAGAAAAATGTGACCAAGGTCACAAATCTGTAAGGAACAAACAGATCCTGAATTCAGAGCTTCTCCCTCTTAGATAGCAATTTTTTGAATTTTTCTGTGAACCACAATCCCCACGAAGGCTTCTAAAATACAGTTTGCTGAGTTCCATTCTCAGTTCTTGATATATGTGAGAATTTTTTTCTAATAGGCTTTCAGGGGACTAAAGAAGTATTGTTAATAGATATATTGGTGTTATAAGATAAAGAAAGAGCTTGGTGTTGTGTTGCTTTTTTTTTTTTTTTTTTGGTTCGGGAAATTAATCCCAGTGGTGTCCCACTAATGGCTACATCCCCAGCCTTTTTTACTTTTTTACTTTTTATTTTGAACTTGCTCTCCTCCTGCCTCAACTTTCAGAGTTACTGTGATTACAGACATGAGCTACCACCTACCTCCTTCTTCTTTGGTTTTACCTGGAAAGTTTTATCAAACACAGAAACACAAAATCACCGGAGTATAATGAATGAGTTTCTTCGGGAATATTTCTTAAAAGATCCTTTCATTCTATTAGAAAAACAACAACAGGAAATTAACGAAAACTTCAATATTATCCATCACCATCTTCTGTTCTATCTAGAAAACTTAAAGGTGATTTTCCACACCTGAAGATGATTCTATTTCATTTCATTTATTTTGCATATCATATTTAAGTCTAAATTCCTAGGTTCTGACTCCAGGTTCTTGGTCTTGGATTCTCTTTACTTCTGTGTTTTACTAAATAACTGCAAAGACAGGAGGAATTAAAGAGAAACAAGAGTCAGATTTTGATGAAAACATCTTGATTAGAATAGAAAAGACATTTTTTATTTTATATTAGGCAAAAGGTTTGATGCTTTATATAATTTATTTCATTTAATCATCAAACCAAGCACTATATTTACAATGTAGATATTAGTATCCCACTAAGCAAATGGTGAAACAGGTGAGGAGCTGAGTAAATTTGCACAATATCATTGAACTAATAATTAATGGAGACAGACCTTGAACATACACATTCCTAACATCCAAGGCTTTGTTTGGCTTAGTATGTTTTATGGATGTAAAATCACAAGTTAGACTTAGTTGTTCAGTTCTTTGCCTTATCGTACCTCAACATAAGTAGTGATAATATGAAGAATGTTTATTCTTTGTAAAATTATAATTTAAATTTTATACATTACCATTTAATTGTGCTTTAGATACCAGTTAATACAATAAATCACTTCCCAATTTTTGTCTAAGAAAAAGTTTTTTCTCCTAAAGAATTAATGCTTTATTATAATAAATAAAAGTGTGTGGTTTATTTTTAAATTTTAATTTGTTTATTTTTGTTTTGACTTCATGAAACTAAAGATTAAATTTTAAAGCTTAATCTTGGAACTTATTTTAAGATGTAGGTATATTATCTTTTTCATCACTTAAAATCTTTTTGTATTTTTTCCTTTAAGACTGTGAAATTCATTTTTGAAGAATAGGTGATTTAAATTATAAATGATTAATAGATATCCAAAATAAAAATTTATATATATTTAAAGTGAGATTTCTCAAGTCTATCTCCCTTCCTATCATCTGTCCTCTTATCATGTTATTCTTACTCTCATATTATTTTTTTTTTAAATTTTTTAAAATTTGAGAGACTTAGCAAAAGTGTTAAGCATTACTTTTTCAAAGACTGAATTGAATATTTATTTAAGGAAAAGCTTGCAATATTCTTTTAAAGGACAGAACTTACTAATTAGATCTTGGTTTAAAAATGATGAAATGCCAAGTCTTAGTTCACAGTTTATTTTAAATTTTATGAGAGTTTGCACTTGCCTTCTTTTCTCCTCCTGTCCTTCCCGAAACATTCCAGTCATTATCACATCATATTTATAGCAATCTTTCCTCTGAAAATGTGTTCATGGAACACTGACCATGTTTCATATATAAAAATGAATCCAAAGTAAATTTATTGAAAATATGCATATTGTGTTTGAGTTAAGATGATGTCAAAGCAACTGGGTGACTTGGTTACCTCAGCACTTCAGATGTTCAACAAATATCGTTATTTGGCTGAGTCTGTGCTAAAATAAGTGTAGGTAGTTAACTTGGCATTGCAGAAAACAAAACACAGTTGACTAGATTTTGCATCTTTCAACCAGTTCTGTTGATGTTCTGTAAGATAATGAGCTTGGGGTGGTTGCAACATTGCTTTAATATGGTTGCCTGACTTGACTTGATTTACTTCTCTGATTACGTGAGGTAGAGGGCATCTTATGCTCTGAATCCCAAAGGTGGGTACCATGCATTGCCAGCTTCAGCAGCTCTGATCTTTTAATTAACCTGCATGCATTTTAGAATATGTGCAATTATCCTCTATTTTTTCCATGTGCTTTATATACTTAATTGACTGTATGCATGATATACCCTTCATTTATATTGACTTCTTTTTCATGTTGAGTTTCAACAGGCTTGAAGGATAGAATAGATGCATGGAAGGACGTTATTAAACCTGTAACTAAATAACCCGTTTTGTCAAATCTGAGACTATCGGGGCTGACAGATCGAATGTTACCTTTCAGGGCAAGCATTGAAAATAGCCCTGGAATAGAACCTTTGGAGGGAAACTAAAATAAATTGCCAAATTACTTTAATTATAATAAAACAGAAAGAAATAATATTATGTCTCCCTGTTTATGATTAAATAGCTCATGAATCTTGAAGAAAGAGCAGAGAATAATTTATGTGTTCTAATTACAGCTGGTTCCACTTTTGGTGTCACCTCTCTGCGTTTTACTATTCCCGAATGTGTCGTGAGTAGTTGGATCAAGATGATTCCCTAATACATATATACAACTCCTACGGCTAAATGTCTATGTCTTTAGTATTCTGATGCTTGAAAGTGGCAATATAAAATAATTATATTCAGAATTGTGAAGTTTACTGGCTGTGCTGCCACGGTTATATTTATTAGCAAGTTATATTTATTAGCATAGATTACAAAGTGAAGTGGGGATTTGGTAATTTTATGGTCTATCGATCAAGGTAGATAGCACAGAAAGATAATTCAAGACTTAAAGTGAACTGTTGAGCTGGACTGTAAGTAACAATCAATTATCGAGATAATTAAGAGTACACACTTCACTTTCTGCTGTCTACCTAATCCCTGAATATATGACCAAGATAGATAAAAGAATAACCCATTGCTGGGATGTTACTTTTACAGGATATAAACTAATTTGGCTCAAGTGTTTCTGTCCTTTCTCATCTCTGTACTGAGGATACGATGGAACATTTTCATTGTTTTTCCCTATTCCCCTAATGGATAGCTAGTGATGGCCTTCCCTGCACTGGAGGAGTGAGGATACCCCTTTGACCAGCCCCAGGGTGGCCAGCTCAGTTGAGTTCTGCATTGAAGCGAAGGACTCTTTTGTTTCACATTCTTGAAGCCTTTTCCTGGCCAGTGTTGATTTGGCAGGATAGCACACTTGGGCTCCTGGGCTGTTGCCAGTCACTTGGTCCTGAAACTGGAGTTAGTAGGATCTTGCCAAAGATTAGACTGAGAAATCTGGATGCAGGCTGGCAATCCAAGCAAGCCGTCTCAGCCAAATTGGCACAGTTGGGAAAACCTTGGAGAATCACAATTATTTTAGACAAAATACAAAGTTTGTGAGCTTTCTAAACATTATGTAAATCAGCCTTGATTCTTAATTCACAGAAGCACACAAGTCCATCACTTTGGGTGAGTGTGTGCATGTATTAGAGCCATGACTCATGGCAAAGCGAACCTCAGTTGCGAGGAGGAGGTTGGTTGGTGCAGCAATGGGATTGCTTCCGCACCTCCAGCGGCAGACGGCAGACTCAGGTGCTTTGAAGACTTCTCTGCATCCTGGTTCTTATCTCCGTCATGCTCCAGAGCCTGGCTGGTTGCGAGTGTGCATTGTGTTGAGGAAGCTGATGTGGGGTATGATCAGTAGTAGCATTTATAGGGGCCCAATCTTCATAGTTCATAATCACAATTTCATTTCAGTCCGTCCTCACAGTGCTTTTGTGAGGCAGGCACTGTTATTTTTCTCATTTTCATTTCAGAGAGCCAAAAGGCAAACCCCATTTCCCATATGCTGGAACCTGTAATTTTATCCTTGTGAGTATCTTCGAGTGCATTTTAAAGTTTGGTGTATCTAGAAATCCCCAAGGAAGCCAAAATGCTAGTTCCTGAGGGCTGAGCGAAGCAGTTCTCATTTCTTAGGTCTGGGGTGGGAACACAGGTGTACTTTGTAAGCAGTGGCGCAGATGACTTTGAGTCAGAGTGTTGGAAACACTGCTCTGTAACTTCTCGATTTTAACTAGCTGTGTGAACTCATGTGTTGAAGTAGAGTATATTTTTCCTCCAGACTGCTTGTAACGTGAGAAGCAGAAACCTCAGCTACAGCCTGTTGTATAGTGCCATGTTGATTTTCCTTGAAAACACCCACATACCCCTTTCCCCTTCCACAGGCCCCTGGTTCACTTGCTTATTTTTGAGATTGCCCTATTTTAGGTATCACTGAGCCACATTTAGAGACTTTCAAAGTAACCTGAAGCACAAAATATTTGGGTACAAATCTACAGACTTGAGAAGTCTAGAAGTCCCGTAGTGAAACAGATAAATTGAGTTCTTCTGATGATTTGGTTCAATATTTTTGGCGAATAATGCTTTTCCTCCCTGGGAGTCTTCAAAAGTCATTTTATAACTTCATATATTGGGGGCTGGAGTGGTGGCTCAGTAGTTGGAGCACTTGCTTGGCATACACAAGGACCCAGGTTCAAACCCCAGCACCACATACTCAATAAGTGTCAGAGAAACAAAGGGCAGATGAAAAAATAAAGTTGATTCTTTCTCACTACTCTTTTAAAAAAAAATCATATATTGCTTACATCAGAACCACTGGTCTGAAAAATACAGGCAGTATTTTACATATACATATAATACATATATACACACACATATGTAAACCAACATATACAAACATACTTCTCTCTATATGTACATGTATATAGAGGAGATTTTATATATATATATACATATATATATATGTATATATATACATATATACATAAATGTATATATACATACATATATATATATGTATATATATATATAAATATATATATAATGTAAATCTGGAAATCTGCAGAGCACATCTGTGTCTTTTTTTTTTTCTTTCTTTTAATTGGACCTACTTTTTCTTTCCTTAGCCAGGAAAAGCCTAAGAAAAGTTAAGCACAATTACTTGTAAGCCAGGGCAGAATTTGGTCTGAAAATATGACAATTTAAAAAATATCACCAGAAAATAAACAGAAATAAGCATTTTAATGAACTTCAAGAATAGCTTCATTAAGGCAAAAAGAGGGGGCTGAAGCGATGGCTCGGAGGATACAGCACTTGCCTGACATGCACAAGGACCAGGATTCAAACCCCAACACCCTGTACACAACAAAGTGTAGAGCACTGAAAGTCACATGATAAACTAAATAAAATTGATTCTCTCTTTCTCTATCCTTCCCGTTCTCTCTCTCACTGTCTCACTTTCTTTTTTAAAAAAAGACAAAAAGAGAATTCCATGTTTTGTATTCTATTTGATACAATTTTATAGTTCATAAAATTCTACTCAAAAAGAAAATCGGATTTTAGAATTCTGCTATTTAAATAAATAACTTAATGCTGTGATATCAATTCATGACCTTAAGATATAAATTATTTCTTTTGAGTTTGAGTTTCTTGTTTTATAAGCAAAATATTCCTATAAAAAGTTGAATGTACATGAATTAATTAATGTAACAGTTTTTTTCCACTTACTCTGAAATTATGATGATTTCAGAGGATACTAAATTTTCTTTGATTTAGCATCTAGCCTTAGTAACCGATTTTCTCCTTGAGTCGCTAGATAAGCTGTAGCAATTTCAATGAGGATTTATGATTTGGAGAATAGGGTAATCTAAATGTCACCACCTGATTTTAATTTTGCCTGGGCGATGTGTTGCAAATTTCTTTCTTTTAATGTCTTTTCGACAAATCTTGTTGAGCGAGGATATTCCCAGAGGTTCAAGGTACAAGAAGCTAGAAAACATGTTTTAGTTCTTCTGTGATATTTTGCGTTTATGACATTCTAATTTTTAGTTAAATTAGTCAATTTCTTTTAGCAAACAGTATTTTGATGCAGAGAGACAAAACACTTTTGCTGAGTCACTCTTTGGGGTTCAGGTTATAATATCATTATGGGTGACTTCACATCACGTAAAAATGTGGTGTCTATCACATATGCATGAGGATGTGACTGACTCTGTAGCATTATTGAATAGAGGACAGCTGTACAGGTAGGAGAGCTTTACTATGCTTGATCCAGTAGCTGTGCTTTATGCAATGATATTAATGGTGCTTCTTGGGAAGTCAGAGGGTACAGGGGATAATTTGATAGCTTTAGGTGATGGCTTATAATTTTGAAGGGAATGGAAGTTTAGTCTTGATCAAAAGTAAGAGAAGAACATTTGGAAGGTCTTGGGGGAAAGTTGTGAGAGAAGTGAATAAGTGGAGGAAAAGCGATACAAGAGGAAAGTAAGGGAGTAGGTGAGGGTCGAATTGGCAAAATGGAGGAGCATGGAGAGGTCATTTCTGCTGGGCTAGAAATCAAGTCACGTAGCATCAGAAAAGCTATATTTGAAAAAGTCAGAAATCCAAATGAAAAGTAATAACAGGTAAGGTCGGATAATATTAGAAATTCAATTAATAATTCTAGTTTGGATATCAGAGTTTTAAATAGGTGTTATGGACATTAGAAATTGCTTTGGAAGCTTCTGAGACTTGAGAGTTTATGCAGAAAGGTAACAAAATGAAAGTAGGTACAACATAAAGCCTATATTCTTGCCAGTAAAAAAATAGCCAGAGCTCAATAGTATCTGCCCACTTTAGAGAGGGCACAAGTTCTCTAGGTAACGAAGGCCACCACCTGAAACCCTTAAGTCGTTAAATCCATGCAGGACTCCTATGGGTATCAGTTTGCAACTTGGTCTGAGGAGTTATAGGGAAAAAGGGAGACTTTGGGATTCAGCACTTATTTCTGCAAATGATGGGTGATCTTCAAATGCTGTCAACCAGTAGAAAACACAGAGGCTTTGTCATGCATCTCTGTCAACAGGTCACAAATCAGCCCCTGACAAGAAAATGTCAGACAATCACCTGACTGGATGTTTAGAATGGTACACAACAACCGCCCTGAAGTTTTTATGTTATTGACTGAACTTGCCATTCACTACTTTGGCATGCCAGAGAGAACCCATGGCAGAGCTGTGATTCAGATCAGAACTTGGGTTCATGCGTTGGGAGAGGTTTCACCAGGACACCAGCCTTAAGGATCTTTTCAAGCATTGCCCTGTCCTTGAAAGATCTGAATTGTCCTTCTGTCTGAGCAGAAACCTGAGAGACCATGGTTTAATTGTTCTGGGTAGGGTCAAGATATCAATATTTTCTAAAATCTCCCCACACAATTGTATAGCCGGGTTTGAGAATTATTGATGTAAGACACCCGTATGTTCCTTGCTCATACATCTAATGTGAACAGTGCTGGAGAATTGTCCAACAGGTGATTCTAGGATAAAGGTGTCTCAGGACTGAGGCAGGGAAAAAGCGAGGTGTCTTGATGTCACACAGCTGGGTTTAGATCAGAACAATCTATGGTTACCGTTAAGACCAACCAAACTTTTAGCTAGAACAAGCTTCACAACGTCATGTGTAAAAATTGGGTTGGGTCCAGAATGAATGAAGGAAGAATAGGCTGGGTAGACCAGAATGCAGCTGATGGTGTGAAGAAAGTCTGGGGAGAGGCTCAGAGCAGGCTTCTGCCCTGAATTGCGAGTGGAGTCTCTGTCCCACTGCTTCACCTGCATGTTGTACAGGCAGCAAAGTTCCTGGTAATGGTTTGCGCTTCAGAAGTCTGATTTATTGCAGAGGCGAAATAGAATGATGTATGCACTTCAACTCATTGTACCTGGAAAATAATGCTTTAAGCATTTAATTTAAAGCATTTTAAAACCTCCTCTCCTCCCTGCAAAAGTTCTTATAGAATGCCAGAAATCACTGGGTCTGTTTCATGAATAATCTGTTCTTCACAGGTTATTCGCCTCTCCCTCCCTCCCCACTTCCCTCTCTCCTAATTGGTTTCCCTTCTTCCCTCCTCTTCCTCTCCTCTTTATCTTACCCTAAATCAAAACTTCAATAACAAATTTTCTCAGTCTACATTAGGTTTTACTTTGAGTGAATTAAAATTTTCTGTTACTGCTAAATCATCCTTTTTCCTTCTGGGGCTTTGAAATCAGACTGGATTCAAATCCCAGTCCCATTGTTCACTCACTGTGTGACTCTTTCTCAGTTTACATAGCCTCATCAAGCTTCTGTGTTCTCATCTTTGAAGAGGGAACACTTCACTCGCCCGCCCGCCCGCAACGGCTCTCTGGCTGGTTGGAGGAAGTACCTCATTCCATGCTCAAGCATAGCAGCTACTCAACAATAGGAACCTTTGCATTTGTCCTCTAGAGAGAAAGGATGAATTAGAAATACAAATGCCCAGTGCTGCATGGGGACATAAGGGGAGAGAGCTAACTCCTCTAGGAGATCTCCATCAGTAGCAGTCAGTTCTGAGTTCAGCATTTCACTCGAAGTTTTTACCTAGTTCCCGTGCTCCGGAGAGTGAGTAAAGTTGGCAGGAGGTATGAGCTTGATGGATTATGCCCAATTTAATTTCACAATCTTTACATCCACCAGTAGTGAGATGTAGATAGCATTTTAGTTAGAGGAGTACAAAGCTACTGGAAAATCACAGCCTCAACACTGCACGAACGTAGACATTATTTCTTTCACTTAAAATACCAACACATGATTTTTTTCCAATGCGTGATTTTTTTTTACCTGAGACTTTGAGATAGCTTAAAAATTTCAAAAGATATTAAATCAATGTTTTTTCCTCCTGAGGCAGCAGCATGTGAAAGTTTTTTTTCCTCCCTTTTGATGAATGGATTTGGCTGTAGTTGGTAGCGAGTGTCAGAGTTGCTACGTTTTTAAAATTGTCTTTGGTGACTTTAATACATTTGTTTGTATTGAGGGTGTCCTTTTCATATTTCAAGGTGCTGACGGTGTCATATTATATATGTAGCCCAGAGCTCAGAATGGAGCAGAGACAATTCATTTTGTGATCATTCATTTTTTTATACATCTAACAGATGTTTATTGAAGTTTTTTTTTTTTCTCTCTCTTTTATGGCCAGGCTTCTAGGTGACTTAAATCCTGAGAAGTGAGACTCAGATATTGCTTTCAGAGTTTTTCAGGATTTTTCAGTACAAAAGATAAACATCCATATCAACTAAAATTATATGTATAAAGTCAGCAATGTGTAGCAAAATGAATATGGTTCATTGTCAAACAAATCTGGCTTAAATACTGGCTCTCTATGTGTTAGCTGTATGATCGTGGACAAAGCCTCAGTAGTTAATAATACTTCCCTTGCAGGATGCAAATGAGGATGGTCAGCAATGCATATAAAGGGCCTATTGGAGTGCCTGGCACATGGCAGAAACAGGTATAAATAAGCAACTCACTGTTACATCTAATGGAATAATGTCATTGGTCAGGAAAATGGATAATACTGTGATTATTAACGTTTTCATATTATAATTATTCACATTTATGATGGATGTCAAGATTTGATACAGTTAAGAAAACCTATCTAAAGTTATTTAGTTTTCCAATGGAGCTGTCTAGAGTTAAACAAGCCCCATCTTCAGACCCAAAACCTGCGTTTTGAACTCCATGCACTTTAGCTCTTTGTACATACTATACTGCTGATTGGGTTTCTAAGTGTTTTCTACTAGTAGGTAATAACGATACATAATAGGAAATACTTCAGAAATATTAAATTATCTGTTATCCTAAAATGTTTCACAACGAAAACAATGCAATACTTGTGATAAGAAGGGTCCTATATTTCCATCGAGATGAGAATTAAGCATTTTTGGACAAGCTTGAGTAACAGCCACCTGATACACTATTGACAATTGTGGTGTGTGTGTGTGTGTGTATGCGTGTGTGTGTGAAGAATGACCACCAGAAGCCTGACTGGATGAGCTCTGAGGAACTTTTTCAGAGAACTCATCTAGAAGGTAGAAAGATCCCTGAACTGAAATTATTAACATGTTAAGAAAGGCTTCCCTGTCTCACATGGGTGTCAAGGAATTATGAATTCACAGAAGGGTCTGTCACTTGGGTTTACCTCACCTGGTAGTCCTGGAGGCAGGAGTACAAAAAATAAAATCTGGAACAACAATTTCAACAGAATCTTTAGAACCTTGCCATGTGCTGGGCTACGGTAGGGATAGGAAGTTTGTGGCACAACTTTGGATCCTTTTGCCAATGAACATCTCTGCTTTCCTCTTCTTGTGGACCATGTCTCTTCAGAATCATTGATAGAGCAGAAGTCCCACTGGGCATAGCTAACTTGTTTGTGAGGGAGCTCTTCTTCAGCACTGTGTGCTTCTGCATTCTTCCAGAAGGCTGGTTGGTCCAGAAGGCTGATCACCACCCAAAACATCTTGGCACAGTTTCCTCTCTGGAAACCTGGGTCCTGAGAACTGGCCTCAGCAGAGGAGCAAATGTGGAACTGACTCTGCTGTGCTTCACCTGTCTTTTGTCTCCCACAATCCCCACCAGAACCACGTGATATGCGTTTAACTTACTGGAGATTACTAAATGTGATAACCAAAAATATTTCCACTTAAGAAGTTGATACATGTAATTTTGATATAATTTTCCTATAAACCAGACGGGAATAAACCAATAAATTACATCCTCACAAAATGTACTCAGTTTCTAACTTTGATCATTTCTCTTCACACTCATACCTCTCTGAAAAATCCCTTCTTATAATCTTTGCTATTCAGTTTATCTATTACTGTGTGACAATTTACTTCAAAACCTAGGGACATAAAATAGCATTTATTTTGTTTGTGACTTTGCAGGTCAGGAATTTAGAAAGAATTCAACTGGAAGGTTCATCTCTGATGCATGTGCACTGGCTGAGGATGCAGGATTCACTCCGAGATGGCGTCTCCACTTAAGTTTCTGCTCCTCTATACCCCCACCTCCGAGATCCCCCCACCCCCACTCTCTCTTCATTTGCATCTCATTTTCCAGGACTTGTCCATGTTGCTTCCTTAGACTTCTTCACAGCGTGGCAGTCTTCTTCCTCCAAAGCTGGTCTTCCAAGGGACATGAGTAAAAGTAGCTAGCTCTCAAGGCCTAGTCTCAGAAACAAAGGTACCAGCACTTCCATCATATTCTATCAGTTGCCTAAGTCATGTGGGCTTCCCAGCAATAAGGAAGGAAGTGTAGGCCTCATCTCCAGATGGAAGGAAAGTCAAAGAGTTGGGGATCCTTTCACTCCACAGGTACATTTTCATCTTTCAGGAATCCCAAACTGTCCCCACAGAGTCCCTAGGACTCCCTCCTCCTTCCCAGGGGCACATTTATCAATATGTTTGCTACTCATGTATGTCAGATCATGGGTCATAGCTTGACTTTTCATTCCACTCATTGTAAATATTGCCACAGATACATAGGTGCACCTTTCCAAGGTATATAGTAATTCTCTAAGACAGTGCATTTTAAATCTATACAGAGGGAAATGTTTTCCTGATATTGTCCATAGTGGAATAATTATTTCTCACTTTCACATGAAATAATATTTACTCCGTTTTTTAATCCTGTCTTCATCCCCAGTTCACCTGTCCATTTACATTATGTTCTCTCATTTTAAGAATAAGAAATAGGTCTTTGATAAAGCAAATATATCTTAATATCCAAGCCTTTAGGTAAAAAGAAAAAGGTAGGAAAAGGAAGTAGAACAAATGCTTTGAAATTGCCGCAAAAAGGGTTTAGTTAGATAACCAGACAAAGATATTCTTTGTGATGATATTTTAGGGAGAGAAGGCATGATTTTATCTTCTTGGTTATATACAGCATTTTTTATTAATAACATTACATCTCAAGAGGTGAATTAATACAAGTATTGAAAATGAAATGGCATCAATGCTCAAAAAGACCTTCCTAGTTCAGTAATTTCAAATTCTTTTCTTTTTCTAAGCATACATCTCTCCCTAGAATTATATTTGCATTAAATAGAATCAGCTCTAGGTCAATAAAATATATAAAAGCAGTTCTGCTGTGCTTTAAGCTGGGTGGCAGAGGTGAACCCTGTTGTCATTCTATCCCTCTTCTCTCCTGCAAGGTGGCCTCTGAGGAGCTTTCAAGACAGCCTAAAACTCTGTCCACCACATCCTACCCCCACTTCTGCAAGTGGAAGAATATGAGGTCCAATCTGACAGAAATTCGCCCATGGCTAGTTAATAATAGGAAGTCCTTGTAGAATCATCTACCCAACGGTGAGCCTGAGCCAGCACCCTGCTAAGTACTGGCAGGTGTAGAGCATCTCTTCTCCACATGGACTCTAGGAAGGCTCATCCTTACTTCCTCATGGGATGATGAGGAGACTCCACTTCAGTTTCCTTGCCACACTACAATTCCGCCTCTCACAGCAAACAACTTCAAAGCCAGCCTATTAGAAATGAATTTCAGTACCAACAAAATCATACTTTTCATTTTTAGTCCTGTTTTCTTAGGTTCTTTCCAGGGATGTGACAAGTTTTTTACAGGTCAGAGGGCCCTCAGGACTTGTGCTCTGGTTCGCTATTGGCCAGAGGCTTCAGTACCAGAGACTGCCTTGGCAGTGGCCTCCACTGGGTACCTGGAGCTGGAAAAACCCTGAGGCACGAGAGCATAATGTGAACAGAAATGCAAAGGGCTTTCCAGTGTCCACATGCAGAATTTGATTTGCCTACTCCACATGGTAACTGGGGGAATCTTTCCCCTTTTATCCTGTACTATTTCTCTAGGGGAGACACTGTCCATGAATATATCTTGAAGTTCCCCTGGTGTATTTCAGGACTTGAGTACATTTTTGCTGAACTAGTCGACAAATTGGCAGTATTATCTCTTTCTCTAATTAACCAAGTGACTGAGGCCAAATAGCACTCCACTCTTCTTCCCTCCCCAGCTTGCTTTGCTATTAATGACACAAGGGCCAGCTGCAGAGTGACAGGGACAGCCGTCTACAAATTAGCAGTTAAGGGGGAGAAAAGAGGGCCAGGATGTCTGAATGACCTACCAATTGGATAATCCACTTATGGTTAATTGAGAACATGATTCAATTAACACATTTGTATACCCTTCATCTGAAAAAAATTTCAATAAAGTTAAAATCAAGGATAAATCATGCAAGTCACATGAATATATTTTTAGGTGAGTACAGTTATTTAATTTGGGTGAAAATGAGGAAGATGATTATCTTTCTTATCTGAGGTCACGACAATGGAATTTGAAAGGCTAAGCTGAATAAACCCATGAAGAATACGCAAATTTAATTTAGAACAGAAGGTTCAGATCTTGTGAATTCTGGTGCATGTGTGCATGGAAAGAAGGAAATACTTTTTAAATACTAATATTTTAGGTGGCATGAGATCTTTAGCTTAAATTTCAAAACACAGTTCAGTTAGATGTGTAAATGATGGCTTCATTTTTCTAGGACAGCCTATATCAGTGAATATTTGCTCAACATTTTAAGATTCTCAGATCAAAAATGCTGGTAAATACTGGGCCAGATTAGCTCACCATGTGTCTCCCTGTGTGCACAGAGCTTTCACTGACTTCGACGGGTGGAATGTGGTGGGAGAATCTGGCTCATTATTAGTTTTCCTATTTTGATTTGATCAACTGTTGTCAATTACAGACATTGGTAATTACCCACAGAAAAGGAGAGGAGGGAGAAAAAACTTGCTATCATAATATTTATCTTATCAGTTATGGTATTTTCCTATATTGAAAAAAAATATTATGGTGAATTGTGCAACACAGCAAGCACTGATTTTTACAGTGCCCTTGACTTGAGTGTGTTTTTATACAGAATTTTTAAATTGCTCAAATAAAATCCACAGATTTATGGAATAGTGGTGCTTCACTTATCACTCTGCCCTGTTAATCCTTCTTTTACCCCTCCCCGATGCAGACTTGACGCTTAGATTCTGCCCCATTGACACCATTGTCCAAACCTTTGCTGTCCACTTCCTGTGATGACCTAAATATTTTTTATCTGTTTTGTCAAGCGTAGTGGACAGTAGCCATGTGTGTCTACTGGGCACTTGCAATGTGGTTGGTGTGACTGGGAAACTGAATTTTTAATTTAATTAATTTTAGCTAATTTAAATTTAAATAGAAAAATGTGGCTAGTGGCTTCTGTATTTTCATGTAGTACAGACACATGCATCTGAACTATTAGGATAACCTTTTGAGTGTTCTTTTTTTAAAAACATTATTCTCTCTTTTTTTTTTTAAAGAGAGAGAGGGACAGTGAGAGAGACAGAGAAAGAGAGAAACAACTTTATTTAGTTTTTCACCTGGCCTTTGTTGCTCCAACACTTAGTTGTGTACGTGGTGCTGGGGTTTGAACCCGGGTCCTTGCGCTTGCCAGGCAAGCGCTGAAACTGCTGAGCCACCACTCCAGACCCTTGAGTGTTCTTATTGGCAGGACTTTCATCTTCAATTTCTCTTTTACCATCAAATCAATTTTTAAATTCTGCTATTATCATTAAATTTCCTATGTAGAAATATTTGGCGATTTCATGTAGTATAATACATTACTCTTTTTAAATAAATATTTTTTTAAGAAAGAGGGGACAGTGAGAGGGAGAAAAAAAGAAGCAATTTTTAATTTAATTTTTCATGTGACTTTCATTCCTCAGACACTTTGTTGTGTACATGGTGCTGGCGCTCAAACTCAAGTACTCATACATGTCAGGCAAGTGCCATAACCGCAGAACCGCCATTCCAGCCCCAGCCCCATAATCTTTATACATAATAATGAGATTTATATATTCACATAATCTAATTTATTCAATATTCTTTCCAAACCTTCTCTTTCCCACCTCACCTCCCTCCACTGAATCCCTTGCTATACTCTACTGATCTTTCTATTACTATTATTATTATTTTAATTAGTGCATAATTATGGTATATGTGTGTGTCCATATAAATATTTGTCTGTGTACATATATAAACAGGATTCCCTGTGATACATTTGTACATGGACATAAGGTCATTTAAAAGATTTCATTCCCTAGTACTTCCTATGTCCTCACTTCCTTCCTCTAGTCTATTGGTTTCCTTTCTGTTTTTGTTAATTCACCCTTTTCTTTTTATTCTTTCCCCCTATCCTGTCTCTAACTTCCACATATGAGAGCAAATATTTGGCCCTTGACTTTCTGAGACTGGCTTATTTCACTTAGCATGATGTTCTCCAGTTCTATTAGTTTACCAGCAAATAACAATTTCATTCTTCTTTTTGGTTGAGCAGAACTCCATTGTTGATATACATAATATTTTCCTTATCCATTTTTCTGTTGACAGGTACCTAAGCTGGTTCCATAACTTGGCTATTGTGAATTTCACTATGAACATTGGTATGCATATATCACTACAGTATGTTGACTTTAGTTCTTTTGGGTAAATACCAAAGAGTGAGATAGCTGGGTCATATGGTGGTTCCATTTCTAATCTTTTGAGGAATTTAATATTGCTTTCTAAATTGGTTGTACTAATAGTCTTATGAACAATGTATAAATGTACTTTTTCTCCCATATCCTTGCCAGAATTTATTATTTGTATTATTCATGATTTCCATTCTAACTAGGATGAGAAGAAATTTCAGTGAAGTTATGATTGACGTTTCCCTGATTGCTAAGGATGTTGAACATTTTTTTCCATATATTTGTTGGCTGGTTCTGTTTTTTTCTTTTGAGAAATGTCTATTTAGTTCATTTGGTCATATATTGATTGGGTTATTTGCTTTTTTGGTGTTAAGGATTTTTAAGTTTGTTTTTTCTTTCTTTCTTTCTTTCTTTTTTTTTTTATTCTGGATATTAATCCCCATCAGAAGAGTGACAAGCAAAGATTTTCTCCTCTTCTGTAGGCTCTCTTTTCATGCTCTTTATTGCTTCCTTTGTTGTGCAGAAGCTTTAAAATTTGATGATGCCCAGTTTACTGATTCTTTGTTTTATTTCTTGAGATTTAAGAATCTTATTAAGGAAGTTGCTGCCTGTGCAAATTTGTTGGAGTGTGGACCTTCTTTTTCTTTTAGCAGTTGCTGTGTTTCTGAGCTAATTCTTAGTTTTTTGATCCACTTTGAGTTGATTTTTTTTTGAGGGGGGGCAAGGTCAGATGTAGTGGTCTAGTTTTCTTCTTCTACACATGGATTTCCAATTTCCTGTACAATTTTTGAAAAAAAGGCTATCTTTTCTTCATTGTATGATTTTGTCAACTTTGTCAAGGATCAGATGACTGATTGATGCTGGAATCATTATAATTCCTGATCTCAAATTATGTTACAGAGCTTTACTAACAAAAACAGCATGTTATTTACATGAAAATCAAACACTCCTTTCCCCCAGTAAAATAAGTAATCTTTGTAAAAGATAAAACAGGACATACTGTTCTGAAAGTTCAACCCTCCAAATTCTTTTCATTGCTTAGAGTAATGTGTTCCTTTGCTTATGGTCTACAAGGCCTTCACAGTGTTCATTCTCAACTACCACTTACACTATTTGCTCCTTTCTTGCTACTGATACAATTTTTTTTCTCATTTCCACTTTTTGTTTTTTTTTTTTCCTACTTGGACAGTAGTCTCCTAACATATTCGCAAGTTTGGCCTCTTCATTCTTCACATCTCAGTTCTCATATTAACCCAGGAAAATTGCTCCTTTCCTCTATTGTCTCTCAGTTAAATTTTGTGCACAGCAACATTATATGTCTATATTCACTTGTTATTATTATCAGGAAGTGTGTTCTGTTGATATATCTATCTTCTGTATATCTGTCTTCTATGTATTTTATTTCCTATTACTAGAAAATAGGTTCTATAAGAGCAGATAAGAGCAGAGATTTTATCTTTCTTCTCTTAATGATCATTTTCCTAACTCACTATCATCTTTTTGGTTTACATTGGTTTTTTAACCTTCTCAAACACAGTGGTTTACAAAATAATATTTCAAGAAAGCAGCATTTATATTACCTGGAAGCATATTAAAATGTAAATCTGTGGTCTTGTTGAAGATCTCATCAATCAGAAACTCATGTGAAAATGGAGCCCAGCAACCTATATTTGAGCAAGCCCATGAGATGATTTTGGAGCAGGTTGAAGTCTGTGAATAGCTGTTAGAACAGCTATTCCACTACCTATTTTTAAAAATAACTAATTAAATATGTAAAAATAACTAATTATAATAAGAAAATTAATTTCTGTTCCACTTCTCTGAATTTTTCTCTTATATTTGTATTTCTTATTCGTTTTACACTATTTAAATATAGAAGAAATAATATTCTTGGTATTTTATTTATTCTTCAGTTGTGTCTTTTATTTCATTATGTGGAAGTGCCTCTATTTATAGAGTTTTGATAAATGGAAAGCCCTGATTCTTTCCTCAAAACATTTGAAGCCAGTGATTAACTATGTCTAATAAACTCAGCAAAAGTGGGAAAGAACTCTACAAATCAGACCTTCTTAGACCTCAGCAGTCATTCTTGTAAGAAGAGGCATCCTCTTTATTGTAAGTACATCTTTTTACTTCAATTTCTATTATGGTTTATTTTTATAACAAAATGGCCATACATGATTAAAAGTTATAAGACATGCAAAGAATCAGGAAAATGTGACCCAAGAAAGAGAAACAGTCAATACCAGCATGCCCAGAGATGGGCCAGATAGTATAATGATCAGGCAGAAACATTAAAATACTAT
This sequence comes from Aplodontia rufa, assembly GCA_004027875.1. Taxonomy (NCBI): domain Eukaryota; kingdom Metazoa; phylum Chordata; class Mammalia; order Rodentia; family Aplodontiidae; genus Aplodontia; species Aplodontia rufa. Next base: position 76,121 of record PVKS010001365.1, on the reverse strand, counting down.
GCATACACACTAGGATATCATGGAAAAGTTAGTCATCATGTGAGGAAATATGCATACTTTCATGAGAGAAATAAAAATATAAAAATTGAAATACATAAATATTAGAAATGAGTCATATGTTGAAGGCCTTACTGTAGACTGGACACAATAGAGGAAAGAATAAAAGAATTAGAAGATAGACCACTAGGAAATTTCCAAATAAAAGCTAAAAAATAAAAAAAGGAGCAAATCATCTGAAATCTGTATTTTTAATATTAGAAGAGGAGTAGATCCACAGAGGTGGAAGTAATACTTTAATGCATTGGTTGAGAATTTGCCACAATTGAAAAAGAATCAACCTCAAAAACAAGAATTTCAATAATTCTCAAGCATGATAAATACAAAGAAAACCACATCTAGAGCTATTTTAGCAAAACAACTGAAAACCACACATAAAGGAAAAATTTAAAAAGCAACTAGAGAAGTAACAGCAAAATAATACTCATCATGGCTAGCTTCTTACCGCAAACAAAAGAGACCTGAAGAAATTGAGATAGCATCTTTTTTGTTTTTTATTAAGGAGTTGAATTATTGTACAATCATAAATACATATAAAGTAGCCATATGATATGCATTTGTTCTTAAACCAGAATTACCCCCACATTACCCACACCCCAGTGTCTTAATTCTTCTATATTTTCCCCCTACAAGTGATATAAATGCTTAGATTGTGAATTTTACAGAATTAAATGATCACATAAGTATTATTTAGATTCCCAGGGAGGTGAAGAGTATGCTAGATTGTTGATTGTCTCCCTTGATCCCTCCCTATTCTCCCTCCCTCTCCCTTCTCCCCACCTTTCCACCCTCCACATATCTATGGTTGCCCAAATAGCATTTTTAAAGTGACAAAAATGTAATCAGCACAAAATTTTATATTTAACAAGAATATCCTTCAAAATGAAGATAAGATAGGTCAATTTTTTTTCCGCATAGATTGAAGTTGAAAGACATCTTACAACAGATTTTCTGCATAAGAAATGATGAAGAAAGTTTCTCTAGCAACAGGGAAATGATAAAATGTGGGAGTCAACGTTTAAGGAAAGGAGTGAAGAGCACAGAAATGGTACGCATATGGCAAAATACAAAACACCTTTTATTTACAACTTTAAATTTTCTATTAATTTTTAATTTTAAAATAAATCTTTAATTTAGTTGTCATTTATTGATTAAGGCCAAAATAATGTATTTTGTAGTTGATAGTATAGATAATCCTCAAATATATAACAAAAAGAACTCAAAGTTGGGAGGAAGAATAAATGAATGTTGTTATAATGTTTTTACATTTTTTAAGTATTATATTTGAAAGTAGAATGCAAAAAGATAAAGTATATATTGTAATCTATAAAGTAGCATTAAAAAAGTAATAGAAAATAGTGCATGGTAAAAGTCAATGGAGAAGAAAAGATGGAATACCCAAAATGCTGATCCCCCCCAAAATAAAGGAAAAAAGAGAAATAATGTGAAAAATATCAGATGAAGCAAGCAGAAGGTAAATATGATGCAATGTACAAAACTAGCACCAATTCTTCCAAATGTATTTGAATTAAGCATTTCATGTGAATAAGTCACTTATTGTTGGACTTTTAAAGCAAGAAGAACTCTATGGCATGAATAAAAATACATATTTCATATATAAAGACACCGTTTCATTGAAAGAAGAGGATTTTAAAGTTATGCTGTACTTACACTAAAATAACAAAGCTCAAACAATGATAATTGCAAGAATGGTAGCAGTAAAACAGAAAAATGTTAACAAAAGCTCATTTATCAAGAAGACATAGCATCGGCCTAACTTACTATTTCACTATGTCAATATCTATGTATGCATGAATATTTAAAAACAATTCCCTCTAATATGTACGACTATGTCAAACTAATAAAAAAAAAACTAACCCAAAAAAAGAACGCATGACGATACCTAATAACAGAGCGTTAATATCCAGGTATTGGAACTTAATAAACCCAAAGGGATAAAGAGAACAAATCCAAAAATATAATTGGATGTTTTAACATCTTTCTATTAATAATTATTGGAATGAGCAATTACCAAAAAATGTTAGCTTATGTCATATAAACTATTTCAACCAACTTGACAAAATTGCTATTCATAGAACATCATACTCAACCATTTCAGAATCCACCCATTCTTCACAACTTTAAATGCAGCATTCACAAAGATATAGCATGTGCTGAGTGATAAAACAAGTTGCAATATATGTTAAAAAACTGGAATCATATGTGGTTATTCTTTGATCAATATAGAATTAAGGTAGATATAAGTAGTAGTGAGTTTATTTGGAAACTCCAAATATTTTCAGTTTAGAAAGCATACAATCAAATATTCCAGTAATTAAAGAAAAAGTCAAAACAAATGGAAAATATTAGAAAATATTGTAGACTGAACTATAACGAAATCACAACACATAAGAATTTGAGGCAGGCCACTGTTGCTATACCATTCCTTAGAGAAATACTGACAGATTTTAAAGTTTATGTGTTTGTGCTCTAAAGGAAGAAAGGTCCAAAATTGATAATATAATTTCAACCTTAACACACTATCAAAAAGATCAAATTTAAAAAAAAACTAAATAAAATAAAATAAATAACTTTAAACAGTCAACATACATAAAATGGAAATAGACAACCAAATTTAGTTCTTTATATACGTTATTGAAGCTAATAAACATGGAAATATAGATCAAGTAAACAAAAAAGAAAGCACAAAATATTCATATGAAAAAGTTAAAAGGAGTCACCACTACAGACCCTCAAATTTTTTAATTGAATAAAAAATAGAAAATTTGAATAGTTTAATGTCTATTAAATAAATTGAATTAATCATTTAAAATCTTCCCACAAAGAAAATCCCTGGACCAGATGGCTTCATTGATTCATTCTATCAAACATTTAAGTAATATATATATATATATATATATATATATATATATATATTCTCCAATTTTTACTTAAAATCTGCCCAAAATAGAGTGGGAATGAGCACTTTCCACATTATTTTATGAGACCAGCATTATTGTGATACCAAAACCAAATAAAGCTATTACAAGAAAAAAAAGTTTACGTCCAATACGACTCACAATTACAGGGGTAGAAATGTTTGACAAAATATTAGCAAATTGGATTCAGCAATATATAAATGGATGATACCATCTGAGTGTTACTTTTAAATGTTGTGCTAGCTTAATATTTTAAAAAATTCAATCAATGTAATTTGCCAAATTAAGGGGATAAAACAGAGGCATTGCTTATCTCAGTAGACAGATAAGTATTTGACCAAATCAGTCATAAAGTCTCAGTATAAAAGGAATAAAAGGAAACACTAAAGTTTATAAAGAATACCTATTTTCATGCTTGCTAATGGAAAAGTCAACTTTGTTCCCTAAGATTGGGATCAAAACAAGAATATATATTTTCATCACTTCTATTTAACATTGAACTATAAATCATAGTTGTTGATATATGGCAAGAAAACTAAAAGTTGCTTGAATTACAGAGAAGAAGTAAACTACTGTTTATTTTCTTTTTCTTTTTTTTTTTTGCAGGCAACATGCTGTTTATCTAGAAAATCCAAAGGAATTAATCCCCAAAGTACCATTCCTGATAATGGCGTTTTAGCACAATTTCAGTATAGAAGTTAATATTGAAAAAGATTTTATTTCTATGTGCTAATGATGAACAATTGGAAAATTCAAATGAAAAATTTACAATAGCATCATAGAGAATTGAATACTTGATTAAAATTTAGTGAAATATATGATATCAAGTGTCCTACACTGGAAATTATAAAAAAATCAAGAAAACTAAATAAATGGAGGCATATGTCAAGTTTTTATGGATTCAAAGACCTAATACTGTTAAGATATCTATTCTTTTCAAATTGATCTATAGATTCAAAGCAAACTCAGCCAAAATTCAATAGCTTTTTCCTCCTAGAAAAGATCAATAACTAAATTTATATGGAAATGCAAAGAATGTTGGATATATAAAACTATCCTGAAAAAGAATAGCAAAAAAAAATCATATAAAGCCAGAATCATAAAGCCAATATGGTATTGGCTGCTTGGAAAAAAAGTAGGGTCCAGAGACTGTACCATACAGAATCAATTGATTATTGACCAAGGTAGCAGTCATGTATTTTGAATACAAGTCCTTTATATATCTGACAAAAGACTCATATTCAGAATACTTAAAGATCTTTAAATGTTGAACATAAAAAGACAAACAAAACAAACAGTAAATGGAAATTACACTTGGACAAATATTTTAAAAAAGAAGATATATGTATCACCAAGAATTGCATGAAAATGTGCTCAACACCATTACTCATAGAAATGCAAATTTAAGCCATATAATACCCACTAGAATGGTGAAAATCAAACTGATTGACACCACCAAATGTTAGCTGGGATGTAGGGCAACCAGAAATCTAATACATAGATGGTTGGAGTGTCAAATGATACAGATGCTTTTGAGAACTCTTTGGCATTTTTAAAATGGGATTAAACTTCCACCTACCCTGTGGCCTAGCAATTCCATTCTTACCCAAAAATACTTGCATAAGAATGTTCATGGCAGCTCTATTCACAATAACCTTAGACTGGAAACAAGTCAAATGTCTTCCTATATGAGAATGGATCAATAATATGGATTATTATTTTTCAAGTAAAAAACCATATGTCATTTGTATATACAACATAGATGAACATCAAAAGCATCAGGTTTGTTGAAAGAACATATACTTTATGAATTTACTTATGTGGAATAGATCCACAAGTCAAAATATCCCATTACATCTAAAAATATGAACATATGAACAAATACTGTGTGTTAATACAACATAAATAAATACGTAAGTAAGCAAGAAAGAAAATTGTTTCCTGTGATGAAAGAATTGAGTGGAAAGGGCCAAAAAGAACTCTCTGCAGTGACATAAATGCTTTAAATCATGTTAAAGTAAATGGATGGCTATGGAAGAAATTATGCTGAATGAAGTAAGCATAACCCAGAGAACCAAGGGTTGAATGTCTCAACTCATCTATGGAGGCTGGAACTAGACCCTGGCCATTGAGAGAGGAGGTCTAGTATCATGTGTTAAATCCAGATAAGGTGTAATGTCATACAACCTAAGGCAGTTGTAGAGATGTATTGGGAAAAGGAACGGGGAGAAGGATAAGGGTGGGTAAGGTGTGTGGGGGGGCTTTTGGGGGTAAATCTAATTTTCAGAATTTATACATATATTTTATTATTTTGTTAGAAGCTTGTTTGATTGTTCAACAAATTTCTGAATAAAATTTTAAAAATCCAAAAAAGGTATATTAATGGCACAAGTGTACACAATCATCAAAATTATCACACTAAACTCTTGAGAGTTAGGTGTTTATATATGTAAATTATATCTGAACTTAAGAAGAGTTCTTTTGGTGTCTTCTGTTTGGTCTGTTTGTTTTCTCAGGTGTTAATTCTTATTCTTAATTTGATATTTTTACTTCATGGAGCTAGTTTTAAAAAATGTTTCATGATTCTAGATTAGATGTCATCTTTGTGCTAGAAAGCTTCTACTTCCGTGTCTATAGATGTAGTTCTGTGTAGTGTAACCTGCCTAATGATAAGGTGATGGAAAGACATGTTGTTGACAAATAAGGAGGTCATTCTCTCGGCATTGAGATTGCCTTTTCCTCCTGACACTGGAGATTCTGCTCTGCCCCTGTAGTCCATGTTCACACCATCAGTGTTGCTGTCTTTCAAAGACCACTGTAGTTGCTTCTCTCTCTCTCTCTGTGTGTGTGTGTGTGTGTGTGTGTGTGTGTGTGTGTGTATACTACAGTAAGCAGGGAGCCATTGCTAACCTTCTCACATGTATTTATTTACACAACCAACACTCTAATGGTCTCCCTCATCTCTGAGAGTGTGCAGCAGCTTTGAAGTCCCTTCTACCTTTTGTGACAGTCCTCTTCTGTAAATACTTATTCCACCTGCTTTCCATTTGGAGACTTCTGGTTCAAATTTGACTGCCTTATAAATTTCTGCTGCTATAATGAACTTATGATGTAAGGAAATGGGTGTGTTTTTTGTCATTTGTAGAGATTTGGATAAGGGACTTAGAGGCAAACACATTTGTTGTATTTGCTGTCTTCATCCAATTTCCCAAGTTGCTTTTAATTAGCAACTTGCTTGCTGCTTTACATACTGATGTACCCCGTAACTCTCATTATCACTTTTATGTGGCCCTGTCTAATGGTCTGTGGACTTGGCAGACTGTGATCTAGACTCTTGCTGTTTGTAAGGTAGATCTTTCACAAGTCCATAAATGTAAAATGAATAAGACGTGGATTGATCTCCGAGTAACAGCCATTTTTAAGGAAGGAGAAAATTAGTACAACGTGCTTATGTTAGCAAGAAATGGGAAGGACGTTTCAGAACCTCCACCTAAAGATTCAACTCTGTAGACAAGCAACCCCAAATAGAAAATGTGGGGAAGCCCTATTCAACATTCCCCAAATCTCCCTAAGCACCTGGTCTGTGACTATTTACCATTCTAATGTTGACCTAACACTTTAGGAGGCTGTGTCTATAAATGAAGGATGTGTTTTTGCATCAAAGTCAAGTGCTATTTGCTGAGGATACTGTGACTTCCGTTTGATTTTCTTTCTGATAAAAACAGAAGGAAAGGTTTTCTTTCGTTGTTTGCTTTCACATTAAAAACAAATACTTACTGCCAAAAACAAGGATTGAAGTACTGCAGTTCCCCCTCACAGCTGTTATTTAGAGGTAGTCCAAAACTGTTCAAAGAACATTAGACACTAGGAATCCATAGGAAGCCAATAATGAAAATAGCATTTCCCATTTTGCCCACTCTTACAGGTCATTTGTAACACTGAGGAATGATGTGAGGAATTTACAAATTGATGAAGGGTACAAATTTTTTTGAACTTTCCATGTTATAAAGCAGGAAAGTAAGTGAAGAACAGACTAATTAGATCACTCAGATTTATTTTTTAAAAAATGTAGAAAAGATTTTATGAAAATGTAAAGTCATTACAATATCCTTTAAAGAAAGACTGCACTTTATTGTGATGGATTGGCATTAAATCAATCATTTTTATCAAATAGAATTTTGGTGCTGTGTTTAGAATTTCCAAAACATGCTTTAACCAAACACTCTACTGGCTTCATCTAAAACAGATATTCATTATAAGAAAATAAATTTAAAAAGCCTTAATTCTACAATTTGGAGTTCATCATCATATACATTACAGTTATTCTGCTTATATATCCAGTTATGTTGTAAAGATCATATGCTTTTGTCAATTCAGTTTTATTCTCAACATTCTATTTTTAAATGTGTTTCAAAAGGCACAATGTGGGGCTGGAGCAGTGGCTTGGCAGTTAAGGCGCTTGCCTGGCATGCGTGAGTGTACGGGTTCAAACCCTAGCACCCACGTACACAACTAAGTATCTGAGCAAGGAAGGCCATGTGAAAAACTCAATAAAAATTGATTCTCTCTGTCTCTCTCACTGTACTTCTTTCTTTTTCTTTTTTCTTTTTTTTAAAGGCACAATGTATACTAACATGGGTAAAAATCTGTGCTTCCTTGGACTTTTTTGTATTACAAATTACAGAAATTCTAAATTTCTTATTGTAATAAAGATCATTGCAAATAAATCTATGCATGTATATGATTAGTTTCTCGAACTTGATTCTGAGAAGGAATATGAAGAGCCTAAAAAGGGTTGCATAGATGATGTAATTGTAACTCCTATTTCTTAAGCTATTTCCAGACTGCAGCTGAGCATAGGGTCTGGTGTTTATTTTCTCAGCAATGCCAAGGGCATTCCCTTAGAAGTTGAAGAGCATGGCGATTCTTCCCTCAAGAGTACGCAAAGGCTTGTGCCTCCTCCCTGAATTCTCTGAACAAGCCCACAATTGAAGTGACACTATCCATGTGTATGTCTTGAATATTGCTCAGGTTCCTAATGACTGTAGTGGAATTGTTTTTAGAAATGCTGCTCTAATTTATATTCTCATGAATTTTATTATAACTATTGCTGGATATTATTTATTTAGAAATTCTAATAATTGAACATTTAAAAAGTGACTCATTCTTCTTTTAAGTTGAATTTGTTTCTAGAAAATTTTACCAACTATGTGTTCAATTGTGAAATATGCATTTATGTCCTTTATTCAGGTCAACCTTCTGTCTATATGCAGATTGACATAATTGCCATGTTTCTTTAAAATGTTCTAATTTGAAGTATATTTAAATTTTGTTTCATATTATTTTATGAAATATAAATGTTTAAAGATTGTGTAGTCAAGTGTATTAATTTCCTTTTCCTTTCAATCTTAAAATTTCAAGTTGTGAAAATTTAAATCTCTTCCTTTTCATGATATAGATATAGTTAATATCAGAATGTTGATAATGGGAGAATGAATAGGTTCAAATGCACAGATTTAATTTTTATTTCTAGCTTCTTTCTTCAAAGAACACCTTATTATATATTCTGTTTACAATTAGCTATGCTAAATAAAATTTAAAATATTTCACATACAATTATCATTAAGCAGTGATTAATGACCCACATGCAGTTCTTAAAGGCTTGGTAAGACTTTTTTCCTACTGTTGCTCCTAACCCCAGAATTGTGTAACGTTCAAAGATAGGCTACCCTGGGTCAGTTATGTCTTAGGATTCCCAAAGCCCTAGGTTCCTTGGTTTGAAATTACCAGACTAAGTCCAGCACACAGGTTTGAAGGGTAGGATCTGATGACTTGGAATTCTAGGTGCTGAGTTGTTTTTTGCCCGCAATTGATGTGATACTATCCGTTCTGCATTTCAAGCAAACGGTAGCCCAGTTGTGCCCAGGGATCTGTCAGCAAACACAGTTCGGATTCCAACTTTCACTTATCTAAATATAGGCTTACTGTGAGTGACAAGATCCTGGTAAACGGCCTTCTCTGCCATCCTCTTTGATATTGTTTCTAGAAGATGTTTCACGGTTCTGCTTTGCCCTAGAAAATGTTTAATTACACTAGGGGCTTCTCATCGAGTCAAAGCCTTATTGACAGATCAGCTGCCACCGTGACAACTTACATTGCTAGTCTGCTTTCTGGAGATCACACAGTATTTACTTTTCTAGACTGACCATCTGAAGGGAATTTCAACTGGATTTCCATGTAGTCTGAGGCTGTCAGGTGGAAAGAGTTGAAAGGTCAGAAAAATACATAGACACATTTGAGTTTCTTGGTGAGATCCTATGAAACTCTTTTTTTTTTAAGAGAGAGAAAGAGTGAGAGGCAAAGAGTATATTTTTTCATTTGTTTTTCTTCCACTTAATTATTTATGTGGTGTTGGGGATTGAACCTGGGTCCTTGTGTATGCCAGGCAAGTGCTATACTGCTGAGCCACCTCTCCATCCCAAGATTGTATAAAACTCTTGATGTCAAATGGCTTGGCTATTTTGCTGTGCTATAAATTTTTCAGAGCCGATGAAAAAATAACTTTACCTCTTTTGACTATAAGCTTTATTCAACTAACAAAAGTATACCCAAACATAGCTTTGATGTGAAACCGACTTGATGGATTGTATGTGGTAATATAATGACGATCCATTGAGACAGGAGTCTTAGTAAGGAAACAGTTTTCTTTGATTCTGTTAATGATGATTTTTTTTGAATGACACATACCATCAAACCAATGAATTTGGGTGCTTGGGGCCTCATTCAGAAGGTTACCCAGTGGCTAAATATGAAATCGCCATTCTAGCTTTGGCGCAGGTGTCTGTCATAAAGTGATCCTTCTTTGGCTCGTGTCACTGTCACATCTTCCTTTCCCACATAGGGCCTCGTGCATTCGGAGTGTGCCCTGAACTGAAAAGTGATTCCTGCCAGGAGGATTGTGTTTCTCCTTCGCATGTTTTCAGAGCAGTCGGAAAGCTTTTCTTCCCACAGCTGGAGAGCACAGGAGGCTTCTTGTTGATAGGTTACATGATTGATAAGGCCTCTACTGCCACGCTCCCTCCCTCTTGTATCTTCATGGATGGGAACAGGTTCAGTGAGCAAGTTAAAAAATCACATAAATCTTTCAGCAAGGAAACTGTCCTCTCCTTTCATCTTTCTGGATTGTTACTTCTCTAAGAGCTCCTTATTTCCTGTCCCAGGGTTCTTGGAGGATGAGTTGCTCTCACTTCAAGAAACCAGGCATGTGGGAGAAATTGTGTTTCGATTTTACTGTTACCTGAGTTGCATATAAATTAGTTCAGTTGGGTGGAGAGAGATGTGAAGAGCGGTATTTGGTTTGTAAACTTCGTCAATGGTTGGTGGTCACTCGGGCGTGTCTCTTGTGGGCTCCATGTGTTTAAATGCTGGCTGCGGACATCTCTGGACCCACTGCCTTTGTTTCCTCAAGTCCTGAATGGGGATGTTTTTTGTACCCTCTTTGGAGCCAATTCCAAGGTGGAAAGGTGGTCAACCACACCCTAAAAGCCACGGTCTACTGTTCCTGGGCAAGCCCCAGAAATCCACACGGCCACTAACTCACTTCCAGTCTTCTGTCTCTAGTCTAATTGAGGCATTTGTGGACCCCAGGTATGTTTTCCTCCATGGGCTCTTTCTTTTATAAATAAAAAATGCTTATCTCTATATAAATAAAAAATATATTGATCTAGATACAAAAACAATTATAACCAAGGCTTGATTCATTATGATATATTTATTATTATTATATTCTTTGTTCTGATTTTAAAAGAAATGAATATGAAAAAGCTTCAGGGATCCTTAAAAATGGGCCATAGGTCCAATACTTAATAAGTAGGCCTGCCTTTATTTACTTGACAAGTACGTTGTTCTTTGTTCTGCAGTTAAGACAGGCGTTCCCTAGTTTCAAGCCCAGATTCTCTGCTCTAATCCTGGAGACAGTTCCATGTGGGATACCCCCACGACAATTAGCTGACAAACAGTGATGCATTGTAACTGGAAAAGACCTCCCAGCACTATGATTTTGCTACCAAACTCCAACTACTGCTGTTTGCTGAGAACTGCCAATGCCTCATGGAGCCATTAAATATGATCCCTGTGGATAGTGACACAGGCCTGGAGTACGCTGCAGTTATAACAGCTTTGCTACTTGTACCACGAAATGATTTCCCAAAGAGGCCGGTCCTGCAGACTGCCTGACCCCCTTCTTCTCTCTCTTTCATTAGTATCACAATATTCCTTAAGGAGATGTCTAATAGTCACTCACTGACTGCTGGCAAAGAAATAAAAATAAATTAAAAATGGGGGCAAAAAATACGCTATTATGAGCATATTTGGTAATTTAGAAAACAATTTCAATTTTCTTTGTGGCAATATAAGTCCAAATTAGACTTCTTGGTCCTACTATGCTCCTCCTCTTGTTTTCCCTTCACTAGTTAACCTCCTGAAGAGTCCTTTACTTACCTGGGACCACTTTAGTACATGCAATGAACTCAGCAAACCCTTACTGAAGTCCTTTTTTGTGGCACACATTTTGCCATGTGCTCTTTTATTGCCCACATATGCTAAGAGTGAGTACCCTAAAATCATGGGGTTGAAATCACAGTTGAATACTTTTTGTTGTTGTAGGTTTTGGTCCTTTGTTTTAATCATAAAATAGTACATACATTTGCGGGGGGGGGGCACCTAAATAATAATAGCTAAGTACACAGATACAAAGAGTAATAGTTTAGAATTGTCTCCCTAATTCTAAAAATATATTTCTCCAAAGGCAATGGCTTTCAGTATTCTTGTTCTTTTCTCTATTGCTTTAAAAAATTTGGACTTTTTCATTCTGAAACACTTTCTTTCATCTTTTGTGACACCACTGTCAAAATTTCTTGATGATTCCACTTCCTTTCCTAGGAATTTTTCTTATGGATAGTTCTAAGCTTCAATTTTTTTTTTGTCCTCAAGATTTCTCTGTGGTTTGCCTCTTCTGATTTGATTCTATAAATGTGCCTTTGAGTTTAAAGACATGAAGAATTGAGCTTGTAAATATGCTACCTTAGGGTCTCTATGTGTATTTGCTTTTTAATATATGTATTTATCAACTCTTATCTGAACATATGAAATATTTTACATCTTAATGCCACATAATTCCAAAAAATTTTCCATTTGCCAGTTGGGAAATCATTTGAGTACATGTACAGTAGATGTAGATGTCTTTTGTTTACCTCTGCAAATATATCCTTCCTTCATCCTTTCCCTGGAAGGTTGACCCGCCAAAAGATCAGCTTGTTTGCTTGTTGAGTTTCCCTAATGGGGAACCTCAGGAGAGTGGAGAGATGGAGGAACGTGAGGCTGCTGTATTTATTTTCTTCTGTTGTGGCAGGCCCAAAATGGCTACAGTTAGGCTCCCTCATCAAGACTTCCAGTGGGGTATGTTATGTTTTTATTGTGTAGTTAAGGCTAGGAAGGGGCTGTGTTGTAGTTAGTGTGTAGTCAAGGTGAGAAACCCTCTGATTCAGCATATGAACTTGAGGTCATTAACATTCACTTGTGAGTGTGCACCCACCTATTGGCAGTGTGCCTTCTTTGTTTGGACTGTATATGAAAAGGACCTGTGAAATGGCTCTGGGGAGCAAAATGGAACCAGCTGGGGGCTGAATCCAGAGCTGATGGTTGACTATGGGCTATTGCCATCCTGAATAAGCGTGTCTACTATCCCAACTGCATCTTGCATCTTCTTTTGCCTTTCAGGATCCTGAATCTGTTTCCTGAGCCTCACCCTCCGCACAACACCTCAGCATGCCAACCACTCCATAAAGTTCTTGCTCTGGGTTCTGGTACCTAGACTCTTACCCTGAGTAAATGCCATCCTGGAGAGATTCCACTTCCCTTGCAGCTTTCCCTCAATTCTTCCCACACCATAGTTAAAGTTCCCTTGATTAAAATTTCCTCAGTTACCCAGTTTGAGTGTATCTTCTTTTTTTTCTCTCTCTAGGGCCTTAAGTAAAATGTCTAAAATTGATTCCAATTACTTGGGAGATATTTTTTTAGGCCCTCTTGTCTCTCATATCACATATTTTGATTGCTATTTGCTTGTTTGTTTTAAAATCCCCAACTATGATTGCTGTCTTGGTGTGCCTGCTCAATTCTCTGCCCTGTTCAGCATTCTGGGGTCTTTGATGTTGAGGAGAGGAAGATTCTAGCCCTGTTTACATCAAAATGACTTTGCCTTGCTGCGTCTGAGGTGAGAAACCTTCCTTATTATAAAACCCCACAATATTTTCTGTAGATTAGTCATTGTTCTCCAAAGACACAAAATATATTATACATGTTATAGATTATACATATGACTATGACAAATTCATATAACATGTATATTATGTAATATAAGACATAGTGTATTATGTAAAGTAATATACATTTTATATGTAATATATAATAATTATATTTCTTTGAAGAACCCTAATATGTTAATATAGGAAATATTTTGGAGCTTTCTAATGAATGATCTATTTTTACCTCAGATCCCAGCAAGGAAAAGATACTCATTTTTTTGTGGTGCAGGGAGTGATGGTTCTGAAGATTGAACCCAGGGGTGCTTTACCATTGAGCTACATCTCCAGTTCTCTGAAGTTTTTTTTTTTTTTTTAATTTTGGGATAGGGTCTCTCTTACTAAGTTGCTGAGTGACTTGCTAAATTGCTGAGACTATCTTTGAACTTGGGATTCTTCTGACTCAGTCTCCCAAGTGTCTGAAGTTACAGGCATATGTCACTGTTCCCAGCTCAAGAAAATAATGTTTTGATGTAACCAAAGGTAAAATCCCCATTTCACCACCACTATCACAATTGTACATGGAATGCCAAACATGGCAGTGAATTCAGCAGGTAGACCATGACATGATATATATCTGACCTGATTATATCTAATTTCATCTATTTTACATATATATGCATATGTATATAGATATTGATGTTAGATATTGATTCAAATAGATATTGGTCCTGTTTCCTCTGGAGAAATAGATATGTGTATTTGTGCATGTATATACATAAATATGTGTGTGTATAGAAGAAGAGAGAGAGAGAGAGCATAAGATATGGGTTCACATGACTATCACAGCTGAGAAGTCCCATCATTTTTCATTAGCAAACTGGAGACCTGAGAAAGCTAGTTATGTGTTGTTCAAAGGTCTGTGAGTTGAGATCCAGTGGTATAAATTCCAGCTTGAATCTTATAGAAACAGGATCTCCAAGAGAAGATCAGTGTAACAGCTCAGCAATCAGGTAGGGAAAAAAAAATCTCACATTTCTTTGTCTTTTTATTTTACTTCAGGCCCTCATTGGACTAGATGATGCCCACCCATACTAGGGAAGGCTATTTGTTTTACTTAGTCTACAGATTCAAATGACAGTCATTCAAATAGATACACCAAGAAATAATGTTTAATTGGATATCTGGGGACCCTGTGGCCAAAATTGATAAATAAAATTAGCCATCACAATAATGTCCCTAAATGTTCTTTGGCCAAAGCAACACAGGATGTTCAACCATCTCAATCCAGGACAAAGTCAGCTAGAATAGCACCTGTATGAGGCTAGCCTTACGTGGTATGGACACCGGCAGCTGCTGCCTGTTGTACATACTATAATGAAAGCAATTTCTCTCTTCCCCATCATATTGTATCCTCCCAGATAAAAGGAAAACTAAGTCACATTTTGGGTCTGTTAGTTAACAGCAGAGACAACTTTATGCATTGAAGTTTTCTAGCACAGATACTTAAATTTGTACAATATTAAATGCTTCTTCTGACATGTCCCATGATTTTTAAAATCCCTCTTAATTTTTTCCACCTTAAATAAGATTAAATCATGAAAATACCTTTATCTTTACATGAATATCAGAAACCTTTGTGAACTACTTGCTTAAAAATTTGAAACAGATTATCTTTATGTATTTTATTGTAGAATTATTTATTTTATATAGTATATATTTATACAGATTATATTCTATGTGTTTTCTTTGGGTTTAGCATTCTTACTTACTAATGTGAGTCTTTTTATAAAGTGTTTAAAAATATTCCATAATTGAATTTGTGGTTGGAAGATTTGTGGCTGTTAAAATAGTTCATCTATTCTGGAAACTTCCACATGTACCTGCGTCCCAAATAGAAACTTTGTGCATAAATGGCCTATCCTTTAGCTGATTAGAATATTTCATTAAGTGTGGAACTTTAAACTTGTCAAATAATTACAGTATTAGTTTCCTTCCTTGGAGTTTTCAGTCATGGGCAAGAGGATAGTCAATAAATTATGTGATTTGGAGGAATATATAGAAGGGAATTTTTAATATTGCCTGACATACAAACAGTGTTGTGTTGCTAACTACTATGGCTTTTTATTCCTATGAAACTTAGCACTGAGTTTTAGGCAAAATCTGGACTGATAAACTATGGCCCACAAACCAAATCCTGCCTATTTTTTTTTTTGTGTTATAGAACAAGATTGATTTTTACATTCTTTTTTCTAAAAAAACAAACAAACAAAAGAAAACCAATAGTCAAGTATATATAAAAATGACATGAAGTCCAAACTTTAATATCCATCAATAAAATTTTATTGGCACACAATCACATTCATCCATCACATGTCTATAGGTACTTTTATGATACAAAGACAACTTAAGTAGTTTCAACACAGACCACAGTCTCTGGTCCTTACAGAAAACTTTCTTATGTCTTCTTTGTATAACTAAGTTTAGCTTTTCTTTACTTGAAATAATAACCTAAATGAAAAATTTAACTCTTGGTCACCACTGAATCAATGATCCTGTGTCTATGTGTTTTTCCAATAGGTGGAACATCCCTAATCCAAAAATACAAAATTTGAAGTGCTCCAATACCTGAAACTTTTTGAGTGTGACAAGACACCATAGGTGAAAAGTTCCACACCTGACACCTCATGTGATAGGTCACAATCAAAGCCAAAATATTGTATAATTAGCTTTAGGTTATGTGCTTAAGGCATATATAAAGTATAAATTAATTTTACACTCAGATTTCAGTCTTGTCCCCACACTATCCCATGTATATGCAAATATTCCAAAATCTGAAAAAATCCCAAATCTTAAACATTTTGGTACTCAACATTTCAGATAAGTGATGAGCAAATTATATTAGTTTCATAAGAGAATAAGAGGCATGCAAACATTGTTCCTCAGCAAGGCCAGCACTGCAAAGATAATGAAACCATACAACATAGTTTAGAGGTCATTTTCATGTTTGGTTATCAAATATGACATATGGCACATTATCTTATATTTGGTGGTGCTCCTGGATATCTTCAAAACCTCACACAGGACATTTTATTCAGTTCAAAATAGTGCAATAGCAAGAAAGGGATCCCAAGCCATTGTTGGCTTCAGATTGAATCAGCCTCACTACAAGTCTCATGAAGTAATGACCAACCATGCTGTAAACCACACTGGCAGCTGCTATGGAGCTCGGTGGTAGGGCGTTTGCCTAGCATGCCTGAGGCTATTGGTTTGATTCCCCAGCACTGAAAACAAAACACTACTACCTCCTAAGCCTGTCTTCTATATAAAAAGCAAAGAAATTTGTGCAAATCCTAGGACAAAAGCAATTTTTCTATACCTGCAACATATCTGACATCAAATGTGTAGATTTTTTTCCCTCACACTAATCAGTTCTCCAGTTCTACAGACACCAACTCTGTGCCCTTCAATCCAGTTCTGATACTACCTACTTGGAGTTATAACAGACCCCAGGACTTAGTCCCAAAAGATTGAAGGTCTTCAGTGGGGACCAGACAAAAGTCCCAGGTTACCACTTGTTCTTTGACCAACCAGCTATCAACTAGGGGTTCCTTCTCAGGTTTGATAATTTTCTATAATGGCCCTATAAATTTTAGTTTTCTATAAAATGCAGAGAAATATTTTCTTACATTCCTGGTTTATGATAAGGGATAGCATGCAGGTGAAGAGTCAGATGAAGAGCTATATATGTTGAAATTTGTGAGGATCCTGAGCAGAGAAGCTTCTGTCTTTGTAGAAATGGGGTGCACCACCCTCTTGGCAAATAGATGTGTTCATCAAAATGGAAGCTCTTCACACCCTGTTGTTTACAGGTCTTCTGGAGGTTCGTGTACTGGGCAAGTTTGACTAAATTTTTGGCCATTGAGATTAAGTCATTGACTAGTCCCTATTCCCTTCTGAGGGTGGGGTTTGGGTAGCCAGGTCTTGGTCTTTCTGGTGACCAGTTCATCTTATTAGAATACAAAAGATGCTCATTAGCATGAGACTTAGAAGTTCTCTCATTAGAAATTTGACACTAAGACCAAATATCAAAACAGAAGATATTTCTAAAACTATTAGTACTCATAAAATTACAAGGATTTTAGGAACTCTGCATCAGAAATAGGGGCAGAAACCAACTACATATTTTGCATTATGTCACAGATACAATATAGAAATATGTCCCTCATCTTTGTACTCAAAATGGGACCCATCAAGTTTGAGAACAGGTGTTTCAATTATGGTCTCATCCAGAACTCTTGATTCTTGATGGACAATTGCACATAATATCTTTATTTGTTTTTTTTCCTCTTGCAATCTAGTTCCCAGCAGGAAATGTACTGAGCTGCCAACTTGTGATCATTTAATTGACTCAGAAAGAATCTGAATGAGTTTCTAAATATCCAACTGAAATCAATTGTGACTCTCTTTATTTTAGGCCCCAGGCAGATTGAAATTGAGACAATAAATGGAAGCACCTCATTCTGAAAGAATGAGAGTTGGCAGCTTTGCAGCACGCATCACACGCATATATTCACACACACCCATTGCACACACATGATAGATACACATGTACTCTTGCAAAGTCTTATATTCAGGAAGAATGCATGATTGGATGTGTTTGACATCTTAAAAACTAAGTTGGGCATCTTAACAGCTCTATCTTTCTAAGATCCATGATTTCAGCAATCTAGAAAAATATTTTGCTCAATAAAGAAAATACTGAGGACAGTTGGGTGGTGATGGGGAGCTGTGACTTATATAAAAATTTTGTTCTTTTAATTTCAACCAAAAGTCTTGAGTCTCTAATTTTCATTTCACAATATTTTCCATTTTACTCATGGAAAAGTTTTGTCCAGGGTTCATCTCTTTGCTCACATTTTATGTTTAAATGTTTTCCTTAAATTCCAATTTGTGTGAAATAGAAACAACAAGAACTTTTGACAGTATTGTTCTGGTTTTAGTAGCCCATCTGCCATTCTATCTTCTTTTCCTAACAGAGAAGGAAGAGCTGTAAGAATAAACAAAGTAGGGTTGGAGCAGTGGCTCAACAATTACGGCACTTACCTTGCATGCACGAGTATGCAGGTTCGAACCCCAGCACTACATATACAACAAAGTGTAGGAGCATTGAAAGCCATGTGGAAAACTAAATAAAAATTGATTTTTTTCTCTCTCACTCTTAAAAAAATAAAAGTATTTGACACCACACCTCAATGTTAGGATCCCAAGAATCTGAACCCTCTGAAAGCAGGTATGGAACCTTTAGTTTTCATTGCATTATCTGATCATTATGGACACTGTTAGAACTGATAAGAGGTAAAACACTAAGTTTTTGAACAAATACACACCATGAACAGTGTTTTCCAGAGGATGTTTAATGGTGGGGCAACAACATCTTCCAGTCTGTGGAGAGATCTGTTTGCATTCTGATCATTACCAAGGAAACTCTGCATTTGCAGGGTTCCACAAGCTCTATCCCCATCCCTGTCAAAGAAAGAGAGGATGCTGAAGAGCCACAACAACACAGAAAAACCTATTAGTCTCATCACATACAACAAAAAGCCATTTCTGACTCAGCTCATAGAGCAAAAACCCAGAATTTTGCAACATTGGTGGAGATATTACATCATATCACATCAGTAGGCAACAATTCAATACAAAACTTGGAAGGAGCTTTACTACCAAGCCTCATTTACATCCTTAAACAGATAAGAGCCAAATAGAATGTAGAACTGTGGGGATCCACTAAAAGAATTAACAGAATTTGGACAACGCATAGAAGAGGACCAAAGCAACATGAAGGGATGTTCCTAATTGCACCTCACTGGACATCGGTAGCAGAGTCTTCATAGCTCTGTGTGATGAGACTGAGCTAAATTTATACAAAACTGAAGTTATTATTTTAAAGAATATAGAGATTAAAAATAATAATAAATAATATATAATAATAAGTAATAAGAACATTTGGTCTCATATTAAAAATGAGAATATTCTCAATATTCTCTTCCTTTGTCAAAAAAATGACAGTAGTATGGAATCTGTAGTCTCATACTAGATATTGTAGGTGATAAACAAAACAAAACAAAAATACAGATTTAAAAAAAGGACCCATTAACTTGTTGGGTAAGCAGAAGCCCACGAGAAGGCAATATTGGGCATGGAATAGACTGAGAGTGGAGCTTGGCCCTGGAGTCAGGCAGAACTGGGTTCCAAATCTTGCTCATTCATTAACCATGACTGTATGCAAGGTACTTGGCCTCTCTTTGTATCATTTCTTTACCTGATAAAGGGGATTTATTGCTTCCTTACTGATGCTGTAAGAAAGTACCACAAGTCAGGTGGCTTAAAACAACATAAATCTATTGTGTCACATTTCTGGAGGGTAGAAATCCAAAATCAGAGTGTCATGACAGTTGGTTCTTTTTTGAGGGCATTTAAGAATAATTGCTGCATGCCTCAGTCTCTGATGATTACCGTCAGTCCCTGGCATTCCTTGGTTTGTAGATGTATCACTCCAACCCCTGCTTCTGTCTTCTCAGGGTGTTCTCCCAAAATGTGTCCAAATCTCCCTCTTTCAATGAGGACATTATAAAATTAATGCTCATCCTAATCACCTGCTCTTAACTCATTTATATTTGCAAATAGTTTAACTCTAAATAAGGTCACATTCACAGATAGCAGGGGTTAAGATTTCAAAATGTTCTGAGGAGGACACAATTTATCCTGTTAAGGGGGAAAATGATCAAATACCTTCTTTAATCCTACAGAAAGGATAAGTTAATAATGCAAAGACAACTAAGAGTAGGGTTTAGCCTTTGAAAGCATATTTTTGGTCTCCCAATGTCCAGCTTTGTAATATGGTGAGGCTCTGGGTCTTGTCTACACCACTGGTTCCACTACCTCAACTCCACTTTTTACCTTGGAAATTGTTATTATCATTGTCATAATTATTACTATTATGTTATCCTAACATTGCTTCTTCTGTGTGGATGTGCTAGACTCTTTGCAAAGCTCAGTGCTGTCCGTGAACTTTCCTCTGTTCTTACTGTTCCAAGTTCTACTTGGAAGTGGCATCGAGCTGGTATGAACTGGAAATCTGAATGACTGTATGAACACAAAGACAGATGGCAGGATCCCCATTGGAATGTGTGGCCAGCACATGGCTGCTATTTGTTTTCACTCTCAAGTAGTCAGCAGACACACTGTGACTGCACTGCAGCTGCAGTGAGATTTACTTCCAGAACTTTTGGGGACTGACAGGCAGTGAGTGGCAGGGGTTACCTGGACAGCAGAAGTCCCAACAAGGAGGTAAAAAAATCTGCTCTTTTCTTTGGAACAGGATGTGGGAGGCAAGAACCCTACTAAATGAATAGACACATTCCAATTTTCAAGGGACTTGGGTGTCAAACTTCTGCATGAGTGTAATTCTGATTGTTAACTTCTCTAGTATTTTTTATTGATCATCTTCGTGGTAATGCTCAAATTTCTTTGCATTCATTACAATGTAGTTTTAAATTGGGGCCCTCAATTTTTTTATTTGCATCTGTTATTTCTTATCTCTCATGTTCCCAGATTTCTTGCATTCCTGATACATGTACAATTTTTCTGGAATGCAATTTCTATTTACTTCACTTAGGTAGCATCTACCTTCTTAAAATTTCAGTTGAGGCAGTTTCTCTGTTCATAACCTGGCCCCCTTTCTTACTGGGATCTTATCCATCTATCTCATTTTTACCCAATTACATTAAACGTTTTCATTTTAATTCTGGACCTAATCTTTAAAAATTTGAAGCTTTAATATCTAGAAAGTAGTTAGTATTCAATAACTATTAGTTGAATTGAATTATACAGAACTTCTTAAGACTAGCTTTTTAAAATCCCTGTGTCTAATGTTCCTTCTCTGATTTTCTCTCTCTCTCTCAGTGTAACCAAAGATGTGAGACCCTATTCTGTCTTCCTTCAGAAAAGTAAGCTTCTTTCTTTAAAAATGGTGAACATGTAAATCTTCTAGAGAAGAAGATGCAGACTTGGGTCCCTGAATTTTTCAAATCTTAAAGGTACTCTTTTTTTCAACAAATATTTACTCAGATGATCTATGTGGTAGATATTGGAAATATAAGATGAAAAGTTGTTATCCCTAATCACAAGCAGTTTTCAGTACAAAGGGGGTAAAATGCCTTAAGAGATAATTTTGTCCTCAGCCCTGAAAAACAAAAACAAAAACAAAAACAAAAACAAAAAACAAGAGATAATTTTGTCATGGTGGATGAGAGCCCCAAGAAGTTACCCCCAGGTGGGCACAATCAAAGGTTTCCAAATATGAAGCAAAAGTATGGCTTTAAAGTAGATGAATAAATTTCTGTTTACTTTCCCATCATCCACAGACTCCATAACTTTAATCAAGTTTTTTTAAACTCTATTTTCCTACTAAGTGGTTTTTTCAAAGTGAAGAACAACCTATATGTTATCAAATCCAGTGATTGTTTTTCTTTTTGTATTGGTCAACCTATCAGCAAAATCTGATATAGTTCCTCATACCCTTTTAGAAAAACCTTCTTCCCTAGGTTGCCAGGAGGCCCCACTATCTTGATATTTTTCCCATATCTCTGACAACTTTCTTCTTTCATAAGCTTTATAAATTCCTCTAACCAATGCACAGGGAGATTTGTTGTGAAGCTGATGAATCTTAGGCCTCAAGATTCCTCCATTACATGAACCTCTATAAAACCCTAGGGAAAGGACTGACGTAGCTTTAAATCTGTGCAAAATTTCCAAAAGTAAAGTATTTTAAACTAAAGAATTAAGACAATAGTATCCTTTCACGCCAATATCCAACACAATCCTTGCTGTCATGTTCAGGGTTTAATTGTTAATGGGCAATTTTGAAATCTGGTTAAAGAGAATTTGGGTCAAGGAGATACTTCCTTTGGATTTAGTGGGCTACATTTATGTGGATCACAGACATGTGAGCTTAGTGATATTTCTAAAGACATTCCACCGGCCAAGTTACCTGTCCTTGTGACATAAAAATGCGAGGTCAAAGGTAGCATCATGACACAAACATGTCCTATTGAGTCAGAACCCTGTTCTAGTTACCTTTTTCATCTCTGTGATCAAAAGCTCTGACAAGAACAGCATAGTGGAGGAAAAGTTTATTTTAGTTCATAGTTTCAGAGGTTCAATTCATCATTGGCTGAATCGTTGGTCCATAGCTGTGGGCCTGAATTGAGACTGAGCATCATGGTAGAAGGGCATGACAGAGGAACTCAGCTCACGGCATGGCAACCAGTAAGCAAACACAAGCTCTGCTCACCAGGGACAAAATACAAACTCCAAAGGCATGTCTCCAGTAACCTGTTTCTTCCAGACACACTTAACTGCCCACAGTTCCTGCCCAGTAAATCTATATCAGTGGATTAATCTACAGATTAGTTTATGCATTTCATAATTTAACCATTTTAATTCCGAAAATTCTTGCATCGTTTCACACATAAGCTTTTGGGGAATACCTCATATCTAAACCACAACATTCTGCTCTTGGCTCCCAGAACGTTGTGCCCATATCACAATGAAAAATACCATTTAGTCCATTTCTAAGAGTCTTACAGTTCCAGTATTGCCCTAGAGTCCAAGTCCAAAATCTCATCTGAGATTCAAGACAAAATCTTCACAGTGAAAGATCAAAAGTAAGTTACATATATATTTTTCAGCTTTTTTACCACTGTGACCAAAAGACTTTACAAGATTAATTAGAGGAGGAAAAATTTTTTTGGTCTCAGTCCACAGGCAGCTGACCTCATTGCTCTGTGCCTGAAATGAGGCAGAACACCATGGTAGCAGGGTGTGGCAGAGAAAAGCACCTGGGGACATAGTATCAGGAAGCAGAGAGAGAACTCCCCAATGGGCACAATATAAACATCAAGACCATGCCCCCTTGGACCCACCTCCTCAAGTCATACCATATCTGCCTACATTGCCACTCGCCTAATTCCTCTTAGGGTATTAGGGCACTGATTAGATTGAGGCTTTCATAACCCAGTCTTTTGCTTCTAAACCTTTCTTGCATTGTCTCACACCTAATCTAAACCATAACAATATCTGCAATGTATTATGGCATAGAGTAAGCATTTTCATACAATGGAGAAATAGGGGCATAGAAAGAAGGGATGGGACCAAAGCAAGATCTGGCCTCACAGGCCTTCTTTTGAACTCTCAGTGGAAGCCCCCATGAATCCTGAATTCAAGCATCTTGCATTCCTGCAGAACCAGCCCCACATGGTTGATGCCAAGGTCTGCTACCATCTCAAGCAGCCAAGTCTCCTGGGACCACAATTGCAGCAGCCTCTATATGCCTGGGCAGTTGAGCATAGTGAAACTACTTTGTACCCCTCAACCACATGCCAAAAGGGTACCCCAGAGTATATTCTCAAAGGAATTTTTACTTGTATACCTTTAAGACTTATATGGATGTGGTCTTGCTACTCCTTGAGATGCCCTAAAGCTATCCTTCCTATTTTCTCTGAGCAAAGTACTTAGTATCTCTTTGGTAGATTTAATGTCTTCAACAACCACAACTTCTCTAGCCCCAGTTTCACTGGCACTTTTCTGGTCAAATGCAAGTTTTTCAAATCTTTCTGTCTTGCTTTCTGGTCCTGATTGTCACAGTAATTTGGGCTCCAACCCACCAATGATATCCATGCCACTGCCTGAATGATTGGCTGCATTGAAATTTCCTCCACCAGATTAACTAGTATGCCACTTTTAAATTAAGCCTCCAAAAAATCTCTGGACATGGGTAAAGTGTAGACAACTTCTTTGTTAAATATAACATGCATGACTTCTAGTTCAATTTCTAGTATAGCCCTCCTCCTCTGAAACATTATGAGCCCAGTCTTTACCGTCTACAGTCTCATCTTCATTTTATTCTTCTGAACTCCCACAAGAATTGCCCATTAAGATCCATCTGTAACATTCTAAAGCATTTCAATCTTGTATATCTAAACTTTTCAAAACTCTTCCCAGAGACTCCAGAAAGCTTTGAAGGATTCAGAATCACACGGTCAGTTTAGTCACAGAAACGATCCCACTCATGGTACCAATTTCTGTTTTGATCATTGCTTTGATCAAAAGACCCAAAAAGAACAATGTAGAGGAAGACAAATTTATTTTGGCTCATGGGTTCTGAGGTTCAGTCCATGGTTGGCTGACTCCACAGCTCTGGATCCGAGGTGAGGTTTAACATCAGGGCAGAGGAAATCAGCTCAGGACATGGCAACCAGAAAACAGAAAGAGAGTTCCACTTACCAGGGACAAAATATAAACCTCAAAAGCATATCCCTAGTTACCTACTTCCTCTGGACACACTCTATCTGCCTATTATTACCACCCAGATAATCCACATAAGTGGTTTAATCCACTGATTAAATTATGCATCTCATAAACTAATTGCTTCACTTCTGAAAATTTTTGCAATGTCTCTCACATGAGCTTTTGGGCAACACTTCATATCTAAACCATATGGGTCCCAACCAACAATGGGTAAATGTGGGTAGTTGGAAGAGAGCAAAGCTAGATGACCAGATTATTACCTTTTTATTGTATCAATGTCAAATAGTATTATAAAATATTTGTCATATGATAAGACAATCAGAATACGCATATAAAATTAAGAGAAGAAATTTTGAGTAGGTCTGGTAGTTAGTACTTCTAAATATTATGCAAATTTCCTGAATTTTGTGATTTTGATATTTAATCATCATTTCTACATCTGTAACTTATTGTAACTAATTTACCATTCTACAATATCAAATTTTCTATACATATATTTTTATTGTTTTTCTTGAAGAGGACCCACTAGTTCACTATTGAGTCGCCCAGGCCTGCTTTTTCAGCACACTCATTCTTACCTTCCTAGGTTGATTTCCATTGCTTTACAAGCATTTATATACATATTTGTTGATTGACTGGAATCCAACTTTTATCACAAAAAGCTAGAGCATGGAGTATTTTTGAATTAACTTCTTTTTTTAATTGGAATTTTTTTTCTTTTTCTTTTTTAAAGAGAGAGGGACAGTGAGAGACAGAGAAAGAGAGAAACAACTTTATTTAGTTTTTCACATGGCCTTAGTTGCTCTAACACTTAGTTGTGTACATGGTGCTGGGGTTTGAACCCAGGTCCTCGTGCTTGCCAGGCAAGTGCAGAAACCACTGAGCCACCGCTCCAGCCCCTTAATTGGAATTTATTAAAAAATGAAATTGTTTCCATTATTTTTGAAAATTATAATGGTATGTCAATTATACTTTTTAAATCATCCTTCTTTATCTCTTTGCAGAGGAAGAAGAAAACCATTATTTTAAGGTTGATTAAATATCTATAGACTTTTTCCATTCTTGTCTAAGTGTTTGGCAATACACACACGCACCACAGGCATATAGACATATATGTATGATACATACAAATATGTATCCATATATACACATATAAATAAATAAAACATTAAAAATTTTTCTTTAGAATTCTAAATCTTTTTTGGAAGCATGTATTTATAAAAAGGTATATTTTCTACAGCTTGTGCATGTGCACACACACATTCAAATACAAATAAATATAATCATAATCATATCATATATTTCTTTCCATGTCAGAACAGGTAGGCCAAATTCATTCTTTCACTCTTTTTATTGGCTATATCTTATTCTACCACACATACATTTAATAATTTTCTAAACTGAGAGTCTAAATTTTTAGCTGATAGAGCCATGCTTTATGTTATTGGAAAGGACAAGAGTGCATTGATAACTCAATCTGATTGGGGTAGATGATTACCAGCAACTTCTTCCTTATGCTACTGCAGGTGGGCACCTGCATGTGGGTTTAATCATGGCAAGGGAGCAAAAGCAAGAAGCTAAGGGTGGATCTGTTAACTAAGGTCTGAAAAACTTGCAGACAATGAAACAGATAATCTTTATGATTTCTAATCCATTCATCACTAAAGGTTTATTAAGGAGCAACATTAAGGTACCATTCAGAACAGTATTTGTCATTATCCTGGGGTTAATGGAGTAGGCCATGAACTCTGGTTCCAAATCAGAGTATGGTCCTTGGAAAATGATCCAATCTCTTCCTCCTCATGTCCTTTTGTGTAATTTTTAAAATTATAGAAACATTTAGACACTGAAGAATAGAATCAAACCCCTAATTCAGGGTTTATGATGATTTGATAAGTAGTTCTTTTGTTTTTGTATGTTTGCCTAAATTAGACTAGGGCAACATCCCAACCCTTTTAGCATTTGAATTTTTAAGACAAGAAAGCAATTCTTGGGGAAAGGAAATTTTCAGAAGCAGCTTACAGCTGGACATGGAAATGGATTGGGTTTTACTGAATGAAGACACATTTATTGGCAGGTTTTGAGAGTTTGAGAATATTTTGAAAAGGCTATTGATATTCTGAGGTTTTTATCATTGTTTATTTTTTGTGGCACTGGAGATTGAACCTCAGGCCTTCTGCTCTACCACTGAGCTACATCCCCAGCCCACAAAGGTTACTGGTATTCTTGAGATAGCAAAGGGAGCCCAGTTAGTCACACAGCCACACTTTGAATTCATTCCCATGGGTTGCTGTACTGATTCTGAATCATCAATGGCTTTCTAATGTATGTGCATATTATTTATCATAGTTAACTGTTGTATAAGTTCTTTTACATGTTTGTCCTTGTACACACTCTACCTTTGTAGTATTTTCTGTCTTATGTGTTATACCCTAGAGAAGAGCAATAGTTTTGGGTCAGTGTACAGTCTTTGCTAGCCACTGGGGCAGTCCAGTATTGGATTGGGACCCTCAACAACCACTGACCTTACCTTCAACTTGGCTTCTGAGACACATATGCAAATAGATGGGAAGGCTGTGCATATAGACTATTTAGGGAAGGCTATATATCCTGAGTGGATATGGTTAGATTCACTCAGGATAAAATTGCTCTAATAAATAAAAAGCAAAAGTGAGAGGAAAGCAGAGTACATGATCAAGTGGTAATTGGTATTTTGCAGGATAAAAGGGGTATGCTATAAAAGTGTGCATCTGTATGTGTTCTACCTTGTGCATACTTATGTGTTTTTGTCTTCTTGTCCAAGTATCGTCATGTGCCTCTGGTGTTTTTACACATCTATGTGAAGAATGAGTGAGCTGATTGAAGTAAGGTCTGATGCCTCTTCTAAGTCTGGGTTTCTATAATTGTTCCTCTGTGTTTTTATCAGTGTTTGCATATTTGCTAGTGTGTATGTTGGAAAAATGTGTTCTGGGTAGTTAATTATTGCTTTGTACACGTATGGTTAGAATGATAGTTAGAGGAAGTCTCTTCCTCAACCAATTGGTTTAGAATCACTCATGCATGAAAAAACTCTTGCTTGCTTTCTTGCTTACTGATCAGACTTGAGGCTGTCAAAACCTGAGAATTGTCATCAGAGGGAATCAAAGTTGATGGCACTTGTTATGATTCATTTCTTGTGTCAATTGGATTTAGTTACCTATGTTCCCAGATATTTGATTGGACATGATATTGGGTGTGGCTGTGAGATTGATATTTGAATCAGTAGATTGAGAAAAGTAGTTGTCCTCGCTGGTAGGAGTGGGCCCATGTACTCAGTTGAAGTCTGAACAGAAACAAAAGGCAGGCCCTTTCACCAGGAAGAGAGAATTCCTGCCTACCTTGAGCTGAAACACCAGGCTTTATCTGCCTTCAAACTCACACTGGAACACTGGCTTTTCTTGGGTCTTGAGCGTGGCAGTGTTCAGACTGGTTTTCTTGGTCCAAGGATTGCAGATCTTAGGATATCTCAGCCTTTATAATCAAATGAGCCAATTCCTTAGAGTAAATCTCTTTGTACATATGTGCACATCTTATTGGCTCCATTTCTCTGGAGAACCCTGATGAATTCAGCTCCTAAAAAATATGTCAGAATGGGATGGGGTTCTGGAGTCCTGCTCAGGAATAGGGTTTTAAAGGGAAAGCTTAGACAGGGGGGAGAGTCTCAAGTCATACTTCCCTCCCTCCTACCTGGTGTAGCTTCAAGGAGGCAGGCCCTTCAAATCTGATTTACAGTAGTTTCTTGACCTACTTGAATATCTGCAAGGGAACTTTCAAATGTAATATGAGGAGGAAACTACCTCCGAACTTCTTACACTCCAAATGGTCCATGGAGGAATGAAATTCAAAACCTCAGATTTTAACATCAGATTCTCTTCTTTTTTATTTTTATTTTTATTTTTTTGACAAAAGTTAAAGCAGTAGAAAATTCACTCAATTTGAATGCAGAGTTCCTGAGCCTGTGCTCTGGCTCTGTTGTGGCAATCAAGTGGGGTGATTTGCTCATCCTGATCCCCACTCTGTACTCTCATCTGGCACAGAACACAGAAAGATCAGGACATTATTGGGTGAAATAAGGAATAAAAGAACGATTTTGGAACTGGAATGAACTGTAGGGAAGCAAACATTCACACACAAAACTTCTTCAGGAATATGAAGCAGGTGACCTCATGGAGTTGAAGGAGTCCTGGCAAAAAAGGAAGATGGAAGTGCTGCCTGATAGTCAGTTATTTCAGGTTTGTTCCTGAGATGAAGGTCATGTCGGTGGTTTGCTTAACTTTCCTTAGCCTTTTTGGGTCTCATTCCTGTGTGATGGCCATGGTGACTCCCCTTAGCCTGCCTCTTGGATTCCCAAGAGGACTGCAGAAATGTGGGGAACTAAAGTCGGTAAGAGCATAAGCTAGAAGATGGTTACTAGCACAACAGTGAATGTCTGTAAACCTATCTCCAACCATTTCCATAAAAAATCTTTCATTACATGCCCCAAATATACATATATGCATGAATAGGCATGCGTGCACACATGCACGCGCACATACACAAACACACACACACAAAATAACACGTGTCCATTACAGCATTATCTATTAAAACAAAGAAATATCCTAAGTATTCATCAGAAGGAACTCTTTAAATTAATTAGGGTACTTTAGCCAAAAGAAATAGAGTGAATCTTTAAAGGAAAAATGAGGAAGACCTTAACAGAGGTATTATATAGAAGATATATGTCTTAAGAGAACCATTTCATCAGTAGAAATTGAACGAAGTTTTCTATTTCCTCCTGGTTCAATTTGGGTGTTTTGTATTTATCTAGGAATTTGTCCATCTTCAAGGTTTTCTAGCTTATTGGGTATAGGTTTTCAAAATAGCTGCTGATGGTCCTTTGGATTTCAAAAGTATCTGTTGTGATGTTTCCTTTTTTATCCAGATTGTAATGATATGAGATTTTTCTCTCTTTCTTTTTGTTAGTATATCTAATGGTTATTGATTTTGTTTATTTTTTCAAAAACCCAACTATTTGTTTCAATGATTTTTGTAATGTTTTCTTGATTTCAATTTCATTAATTTTAGATCTGTTTTTAATTATTTCTTGTCTTCTACTGATTTTGGTGTTGGTTTGTTCTTTTTTCTCTAGGGCCATGAGATGAAGGTGTTAGGTTATTGATTTTGTGTCTTTTTACTCTTTTAATGAATTAGTTTAATGTTATGAACTTTCCTCCTAAGACTGCTTTCATACTATCCCATAGATTTGATATGTTGTATCATTGTTCTCATTTATCTCCAGTTATTTTTAAATTTCTCCCTTGATTTCTTCTGCTATCCATTCACTATTAAAGAGTGTATTTAATCTCCAGGTGTTAGAGTGGCTTCTATTTTTTATCTTATTTTTAATTTCTAGTTTCATTCCATTTTGAACTGATAGGATGCAGGGTATTATCTCTATTTTTTTGTACTTGCTAAGATTTGCTTTCCTTGGTGCCCTAGAATATGATCTATTTTAGTGAATTTTACATGTGCTGCTGAGAAGAAAGTATATTCAGGTGTTGATGGGTGAAATATTCTAAAAATGTCTATTAGGTCCAAACTATTAATTGTGTCATTTAGTTCTATAGTTTCTTTACTTAGCTTTTGTGTAGATGACCTATTCAGTGATGAAGGAGGTATTTTAAAATCCCCCAGAATAATTGCATTGTGGATGATTTGGTTCTTGAATTTTTGAAGGGTTTGTTTATGTATATCAATGCTCTATTGTTTGGGGCATATATATTTATGATGGTTATACCTGTTGCTGTATGGTTCCCTTGAGTACTATGAAATGAACTTCTTTGTCTCTTCTGATTAATTTTGGTTTGAAGTCCACCTTATGTGACATGAGAATTGCAGTACCAGCTTGTTTACCAGAGATGTGTAGGTGATATGTTTTCCCCAAACTTTCCCCTTCAGCCTATTATGTCTTTGCCTGTGAGGTGTGTCTTTTGCAGGCAGCATACTGTTGGGTCTTGTTTGCAATCCAATTCGCCAACCTGTGTCTTTTGATTTAAGAGTTTAGACAATTTATATTCAATGATGTTGTTGAGAGGTAATTTCTATTTCCTGCCATTTTGATTTATTTTTAGTATTTTAATTGGAGTTGATTCTCTTGTGAATGATTATTCTTCTAGTATAATATCTCCATGTGTTGATTTTCATTTCTGTTTTTCTGTTTCATCTTTGTGATATATTTTGTTGAGTATTTTTTGTACTGCTGGCTTTCTAGTTGTGAGTTCTTTTAGCTTTGTTTTACCACGGAGGCTTTTTTTTCATCTTCAAATTTAAAGCTCAATTTTGCTGGGTATAGTGTTCTTGGTTGACATCTTTTTGCTTTCAGAGCTTGGAATTAACTTCTTAAACAAGACTCTGAACATGCAAGAACTAAAAGGTAAAATCAATAAATGGAATGGCATCAAATTAAAAAGTGTCCTCACAGCAAAGGAAACAATTAAGAGTGTGAAGAAAGAACCTACAGAATGTGAAAAAATCCTTGCCCCTTGCACTTCAAACAGGGCATTAATATCCAGGATATACAAAGAACTTAAAAAAAACTTAACACCAACACCACCACCAACAACAAAACAAGTACCCCAATCAATAAATGGGCAAAACAATTAAACTAACAGTTCTCAAATGAAGAAATGTAAATGGTCAATAAATACATGTAAAAATTCTCAGAATCTCTAGAAATTAGAGAAATGTAAATTAAAACTATGTTGAGATTTCACCTCACTTCAATTAGAATGGCAATAATCAAGAATATGAACAACAAATGTTGGCGGGGACGTGGGGAAAAGGGTACACTTACACATTGTTGGTGGGACTGCAAACTGGTACAAACACTGAAAAGCAGTTTGGAGATTCTTCAAAAAACTTGGAATGGATCCACCATTTGACGCAGCTATCTCATTCCTTGGTAAATATCCAAAGGACCTAAATGCTGCCTACTACAGTGATGCAGCCACATCAATGTTCATAGCAGCTTAATTCACAATAGCTAAGCTATGGAACCAACCAAGGTGCCCTTCAGCTGATGAATGGATAAAGAAATTGTGGCATACACACACAATGGAGTATTACTGAGCCTCAGGGATGAATGACATTATGTCATTTGCTGGCAAATGGATGAAACTGGAGGAAATCATGCTAAGTGAAATGAGCCAGTCTGAAAACAAAAACAAACAAAAAAACCAAAAGTCGAATATTCTCTCTGATATATGGATGCTAACCTGAAATAAGGAAAAGACAGAAGAAAAGTCAAAGGAGAAGGAAATGGAGGAAGGAAAAATGAAACGGAAAATTAATGGAAGGAATCAGACTTAGCTTGCTCATGTCCAAATACGAACATAACGTAGTGAATTTCATCAATATATGATTCAATGAGTCACTAAAAAGGGGCAGAAAAGTCAATTAGTGAAAAACAGAAAGACCAGTAGAGGGAAGAGAAAGGAGAAGGGTTGGGGGTGGGGGATACAGGGGACTGAATTAGAATAAGTTATACTGCTTGCCTTTACAAAAATGTAAATGCTTAATCCTATTATCAAATATATCTAATATAAACAAGGGGCAATAGGAAGGGAGGTGAAGGGTAAATATTGGAACTGAGTTAAGACAAGGTACACTCTAAACATTTATAAATATGTCACTTATATACTATTGTCATGTATATAAAAATGTTATTCATAGGTATAAGAATTATGTCGCTATACTGAATTTTAGGAAAAATGTATGACCCAGAAAGAGAGGCAAGGGACTGGGGGACAGGGATAGGAGGAGGGAAGGGGAGATATTGACCAAATTGTATTACTGTATTGTGTGTATCTATGAATATGTGACAACAAATCCCATCATTACATACAACTATAATAGACCATAAAAAGAGAGAGAGAACTGAAAGAAAAATCACAGAACATTATGTGTAATATAGCCTGCTTTATTGTTTTTAAAGTTTTTATATAGACTTATGGACACATAATGAAGGAAATGTACAAAATGGCCAGAGATTTACATGAAGTTCTTAATGGTGGTTACTTTTGAGGGTTAATGGTGATAGTGAGACAAAGATGTGAAGAGGACCTTTCACTTTACCCCTATTTTCTTCAGAATAATTATATATCTGTATAATTAAAATGTAAAAATATACATGGTTCATATTTTCTGCATATCTGTTAGCATTCTTTCAGATAGATAGTATTACATATATTACAAATGCAAGATACTAATAACACTTGTATAAATTTATAAACAGTAGAAATCACATGCTATTTTCTACCCACATCGCTTAAGTGAATGTTACCAAGGTTTGATTATAGCCATCCCACTTTTGTTCTAGATCTTTTTAAAAATAATAACAGACTTTAGTCACAATGACTCTTGATTGGGTTTATGCATTTGTTCCTTTCTATTTCCTATTTTCCTCTTATATCTCCTAAAACAGTGCTTCGCCACATTCCATGCATAAAAATCTCCTGCAAGTCTTGTTATAGCACATATCTGAGCCAAGATTCTTATTCAGTAGAATCACATAGGGTCTATTCAGAGGTGGTGTACCATTCATAAGCGGGAGAGGAGGGGTGGAGAGAATATGCTGATGTGGTTTTTTTCATGGAGGACATGTGCTAATGATGCCCACTAAACAGCAGAATACACACCTAGTTAACATGAGACAAAAGCAAGAGACAAGCATAACACAACTATCATTTTCAAAATTTCTGGGCCTTAGTGTTTTTGCCTGAGAAATTAAAGAGTGGTCAACTCCTTTTGCCAAAACATTCTACATTTCTGTGACTTCTTATGTTTTGTTTGTCCATCAACCAACCAATATTTTGCTTATTCCTAGACTCTCGTGCAGGTGAGGTCAAGCACAGCCTGTACAGGGAGGCGCCTACGTGCTTGCCTCTCTGGCATTCCCCAGTTGGGTACCGTGTCCTACCATTGCCTACTCCCATGGCTAACATTCATACTCCTCCATCCAGCCCAGTACTTCAGCTGTGCTGGAAAATTTGAAGTCCCTGGATAGTCATGCTCTCTCTTAAGTAGGATTTGTCAGTTCCACTCAACTTGCCTGGAAGCCCTGCATCCCTTTATCTCACCTGGTTGACTCCTATTAAACCTTGATGACTCCGTTTGGGGCTCCCTTATCCTAGGTGTGCCCCTTAGAAACTATCTCCTTCCTCCACGGGCTAGGGTTCTCTTCAGCATGTTTCCAAGAGTACTTACTAATCTGTGCTTGCATGCCGGTCTCCCCAGAGATGGCAAATACCTTGAACAATGTGGGCTGTTATCTAAACCATCTAATAGGTGCTCAATAACTGTTCATCCGATGAATGAGTCCCCGAGTCTCCTTGATGCTTGCTTCGTACTAGGAAATGGAATTTGTCCTACATTCTGTTTCCTTTAAGGTCTTCCCCTCCTCTGGAAAATTGCTAACTAGGAATTTGGCAGGGATTAATGTCTACTGATATATTGCTTCCTTAATAAGAGATATAAATACACGCAATGTTAGAGCTGTAAGTATCCACATGAGTCACCTAATTTAATTTCACATTAGAAATGAGACATAGAGACCTAGGGAAACTAATGACACATCCAAGGTCACACAGTTAATTAGAAACAGTAAAAACTAGTACTAGATAAGGATGTGTAGCTTTTTTGATTTTTTTTTTTTTGACAGTGGCTGTCATTAACACTGTTTTAACCAATCAGTGTGACTGTATTGATGGAATTTTTTTATTATTACAGTTCTCAGGAAAGTTAATTTGGTGTTTCAGGGCCTTTTTATGCCTTTCAAAACATACCATATAGTTGAAGTTTTACTTCAGTCATATGTTGAGGTAAGGTACTGGTAAATTATTTACTCTTGAACAAATACTTTTATAACACTTGCATGGCATTTATTATCTTCCTCTCATACTGTCTTCTCCTTTTCAGAAACTATTTCTTTGACTCTCTCTGTCACATAGTTTAAGTTGGAAAATTATTTCCCATGCATATTCCCTTCCTATTCTTTCTTTTTTTTTTTTTTAAAGAGAGAGGGACAGTGAGAGAAAGAAAGACAGAATTAATTTTAGTTAGTTTTTCATGTGGCTTTCATTGCTCAGACACTCTGTTGTGTACGTGGTCCTGGGGTTTGAACCCGCGTACTCACGCATGGCCAGCAAGTGCCACGGAGCCACTGCTCCAGCCCCTTCCCTTTTGTTTTATCTCCTTCTTCTACATGGAATAAAACTATGTGTTTAAGTTTCTTATAGTATTACCATTTCTAAATAATGTAAATGTAAAATTCTTATAAATGGGAATAAATTATGATATTTTTAAAAGATCATGTATGAGATATTTCCTTGTTAGTTTCTAATGCACCTTGACTATAACATATTATAAGGTAGACTTTTTCAGCTCATGAAAGAGTACCGGGAAAAATAAAATGAGGTATTCCAGTTCTTCTACCTTCTCTCCTATCAAGTGCTTCAATGGCACAGAAGAATTCCAAGCTAGAAACTATGAGCTGTTCCTCAAAGAACCTTGATTTCTTTCCAGAACTCATTTGCAGATTATTCCCAAGCCAGGGGATTCTTTGGGATTGTGAAGAAACCACCTAGCACTCACAGAAAAGAACCTTGAATCTAACTATAGCTGGTGGTTAAATTTAGTTCAACTCCCAGGATCTCTGAGCTTAAGACAGAATACCCTGAAAGCCCTATGTTTAGTCACATGGTCCAGATCTTGACCTGCATTGATTCTTTCAATGATTTCTTTCTCACTTAAAAATGATCCCTTGCCCTCCAGACAGGAGACAGCATCTTCTAATGCCCTGAATATTTTATATGTTTATATTTGTTGGTTTTAATTTTTCATGCCTTATTTTAAAAAGGCAGAGGCAAGTCTTCTACCGGTCCCTCAGATTGTTAGAGATCCAACTCCAGGCTTCTAGGTTTCTCTATCCCTCTGTCACTCTCTTGCCTTCTTTCACCCTGGGTGTGTTCTTGAAAATTCACAGATCCCTGAGTATTAGACTGGATCTAAAAAGGGTCCAAAAACTCAAATGCCTAAGACCACCATGTAGATGACAGAAATGTGTGTGGCATCCCCATGCTGGTGGAGGTGAATGCTAGAGCACATGTTCTCTCAGAAGAGAAAACAGAAACTATGAAAATGTCCCAATTTAAAGATAGAGTTGTTAAGTGAAAACTTCTTTTAAAAATCATGGTCCAGATCTTGAAAATTGTCTTTGGCTCATGGTCCTCTAGTGCATGGCCCGTTTGTGACTATCTTTTCTTTCTTGGGTTCCATAAAGTAGATGAAACATAATGACAATCATGTGAACGTCCTACAAATTTTATTGAAGGAATGCCCCCATTTCTTTCAAGA
Organism: Aplodontia rufa; assembly: GCA_004027875.1. Lineage (NCBI taxonomy): Eukaryota > Metazoa > Chordata > Mammalia > Rodentia > Aplodontiidae > Aplodontia > Aplodontia rufa. The sequence goes on along the minus strand of PVKS010001365.1, from coordinate 40,024 downwards.
CAACTTCTCAGAGATTACCTTTACCTTATTTTCTTCTATAGTATTTCATTCTTACGTTTCTAAAATGACAACACAAAGAATTTTCTCTAATTCCAATTGACCATATACATGGTCATATATTTGTTACATAAAAACAAAAAGCATACATGTATGTATGTGTCACACATTTGCATATTCATATACTATTATATATAACAACTAATCATATGAATAATTAAAATGTACCATTATTTATACATACACCCTCTTCTTTTATTTAGAAATGAGGACGCTGGTAGTAAAAACATCTAACATACAATTGTGAACTTGAAAGTCTTAAAAATTGTCATAAAAATCTCTATTTTCTTTTTTATTAGCACAATGTATTAATATAGTTTGACATTTCCTCCATGCATACAACATGCACTGATAAATCCAACCGTACTTTTCCCACCTCTGTACTTTCTTTGGAAAGGATTACTGCTTCCTTGCAGATACTTCTAGTAGCACACTGGAACTGCACAGAGGGAAGATATAGAGGCAGGGACGACTCCTCAGCAGCACGTGCACCTCACGTCCAAAAGTGGTGTGGCTTGCCCTGCAGCAGATGTCTTCGACTGTCAGCGCATAGACCCGATTACAGTGCATTAAACAATTTCAATTTCAGTGCATTTCCAGTTTCATCATCCTTTCCACCCTAATACCAAGCCAGACTTTCCTTATTTAAATTACATGCCAGACCTTTGAATTTGCAACCCTTGTGTTAAGGAGCAATATGGAAGACAGAGTAAAGGACATGTGCCATCAGAAAAATGGAAGGGAATTTGAAAAGAGGCTTCTGAAGTGCCAGGTCCAAGAAATACAGATGCTCCTCAGCTTACTATGAGATTACAGCCCAATAGACACATTGTAAATTGAAAATACACTAAGTGGGAAGAGCATTAAATTCACTTAATCTGCTAAACATCACAGGTTAGCAAAACAGTACAATGAAGAATGATTTGTTTCCACTCATGATCAGTGGAAGCTATGGACGGCAGCCACTGTCCAGCATCAAGAGAGGGTGTTCTAGAGCACATCACCAGTCAGAGAAAAGGGCAAAATCCAAAGCATGGTTTCTACTGAAATGTTACTGGCTTTCACGCCGTTGAAAAGTAAAAACTTTTAAGTCCATCTATGATTATTTTGGGATTATCTATATTCTACCAAAGAAATAAATATCAACTTACTTTTTCATTGGCAGAGATCTTTAAGACCTGGTGGAGCCCCCTGCTTTCAGGAATGGACAAGATGAGTCTTAGCATACCTGACTTTCTTTCTTCATAGGGATCTTCTGTCTTTTCTGTAACTCTTCCTTAGATTTACTTTCACTCACTCCAAGCCTGGGCGAGGACCAAGAGACTTCCAATTAGTCTTATCTTATTATCCTTTAGAATATAGACACTCTTTGAGACATGGAGAGGGGGAGAGTTCATTTCCAATCTCTAAGAGAAAGTATACAGAAGATAATGATAAAAAAAAGTCAAAATAGAAGTGACAATACTTCAGTAAATTAAAATTTAATTCTAGCAAACCTTTTCAGAATTCCCCTCCTACACAGAATTGAAAACTTTTTTTGAGAGAGTAAGTGACAGAGACAGAGAGCCAATTTCTATTTATTTTTTCATCTGTTTTTTTTTTTTTAAGATGGAGGGACAGTGAGAGAGACAGAGAAAGAGAGAAACAACTTTATTTAGTTTTTCACATGGCCTAAGTTGCTCCAACACTCAGTTGCGTACGTGGTGCTGGGGTTTGAACCCGGGTCCTTGTGCTTGCCAGGCAAGCGCCGAAACCTCTCAGCCACCGCTCCAGCCCTGGTTTTTGTTTTTGCCACACTTATTTATTATATTTGTGGTGCTGGGCTTTGAACCTGGGTCCTTGCACTTGCCAGGCAAGTGCTCTGCCACTGAGCAACTGCTCCAGTCCCAGAACTGAAAACTTTTTTTTTTTTTTAAAAGAGAGAGGGACACTGAGAGAGACAGAGAAAGAGAGAAACAACTTTATTTAGTTTTTCACATGGTCTTAGTTGCTCCAACACTCAGTTGTGTATATGGTGCTGGGGTTTGAACCCGGATCCTCGTGTTTGCCAGGCAAGCGCGGAAAACACTGAGCCACCGCTCCAGCCCCTGAAAACTTTTAATAGTGTAGGTAGGATGTTATTTTAAATGTTAGTAGTCTAATTGACTTCAGCTCAAAATGGAATTGGGTGAGAGCTGCTACTAGGTCTAGTGCAATACTCTATTCCTGGTAAAACTTATCCCCTAATCTTGCTCTGAGCTGGAGTCCAGATGGTGGCCCCTTTAAGGTTCTTGAAGTGAAGAAACTACTTTTCCCACTATGTGCTGAAGGTATACTATAATCATTTTTGTATGCAACTCCTTTAACTTTCTGTGAACCCTCTTGGAGGGAAAGTCTCTGCTATCTGATCTGAAGATTTCTCCAATGGCGCTCCAACTGCCCTATGATTACTTCTGGAAACCCTTGGCCCCAGTCTTGCGGCTGGGTGTCACTTCACTAATGAGTTTTGGAAGCAGCTCTCGCTTGTCAGTACTGCTCAGTTATTTTTTTCCTCCCTTTTATTTGAAATCAACAACTACTCTTAGTTTCTTGAGAAATCAAGGACTCTCCATGCTACTGCGTTTCCCGTGATGACTAGTGTTTCATCAAATGCATCAGTTACTACTTTTTGAGCTCTGTTGTCCCATAAAACATGCTTGATGCTTTTAGTTCTCCTGAGAGGTAGTAGCCTATTTTACTCATCCTCAATAGCAAGCATAGCTAAACATCAAAGAGTAATTGAACCCAGCATTCCTAAATCATGTTTTAGACGACCTTACTATTGTCCCACAATCAAACATTACATAGTCTACCTCTTTGGGGAAAACTATCATTTGCATATCACATTAAAGACTCTGAGAAGTCCTGCATTCAAGATACATGATTAGTTTTCAGACCAAGCATTTATCAACTTAACTGACCATAAAATAAATTTTCCCTCATTGAGTTACTGTTTAACATTTTTTGATATCATTAAATCCACCGGTGCGGAAACATGGATTTAATAACTTTTGGAGTCCTCTTGCAAAACAACTGCTTTCCCCAAGCAATGCCCTCTTTCACTTTTTAGGTAACCATTTCACCCAGTTGTCTCCTCTAACTTATAATATCCCTTCTGCATTCTTCACTCTGCAGTGATGACTTCGTTCTCACTTTGCTCACTGAGAAAATAGTAGCAACCAGAAGAAAATTCCATCCTCTCATCACCAACTTTAGCACAGCACCTGCACCTGTGCTACGTTCTCAGCCTTCTCTCCCATCAGTCAATCGCGTGCCCACACTCTGCTGTGAATTCCTCTCCTTTGAGCACCTGAGGACTTCGCTCCTATACTGATACTAGTTCTCCCCTGCATCACCAATGTTTCACTCTGATGGATGATTTCCCAACATGCAAACATAGTACACTATCTCCTATATTAAAAACAAAAACAAAAATTCCTCTCTCGCTTCCCATGTTCCCTTCCAGTTAGTACTCCCTTTCCCTACTCTGGTTACATAAAAATTACTAAAGGAGTTTTCTATGCTCAGTGTCTCAACCTCCTTTCATTCTTTCTAGTCTACTTTAAGCAGGATTTTGTCCTCTGAGACTGCTTTCATTTGGCAGCATGACCCCCAGGTTGATAAACCAAATGAGGAATTCCTAGTCTTCATTTCTTCTTACTCAGCCTTTGACCCAGTTTAACATTGTCTTTGAAATACTTTCCCCCATGTGCACAAATAGATCTAGGCGGTGTTTCACTCCCAACACAGCAGGCATTGTGAGCTTCTTGGAGGCATTGGTTTCCCTTGTCTCCCAAGTCCCACAGGGTGTTCCAAAGGTGAGCTCACGGGGATGTTGTAGATGCTTCACTCTCTGTCCCAACTTTGGAGCAACCAGTGCATAAAATATAGCTTTCTTTGATTATCTCAGTCACAGAAAGGAGATGTCACTATTGAATTATCTGCATCAAGCATTGACAGAACATCCCAAAATAAACAGAATGGCTTTGCTGTAATCCAGGCTTGTAGGTAGATTAAGAAAACAATAATATGGATGCAATTTGTTCACTGAACATTGCCATACAGAGCAGCCAAGTGTCCTATCCGTAGGGTCCTTAGCAAGTGTCTTTTTACTTTCTAAAGTCTATGACCTTCTGCCAGATTTGTCTTAAAATCCTGTCTGTAATCCTATTCAGATGCTTGGCCAGGTGACCTCTGTTGGTTGATTTAATTTCTCACCAGAAATTCTGCAGTCCTTTCCGTGCTGAGTACAGATTAAGGCGGTATTCTCCTAGTTCTTGAGTCTGGAGACATTTCTTCCCATTTTTTTCCCCAGTGGCATCAGCTAGGTATGAAGCTCATGAGCATCCACTCACTGAATGCTAGTTCTTCAATGAATTAGGGTGTGGAGTAGGAAGATGGCATTTACACAGCAGCAAGCCCAGGAAGCAGAGCATCGTGGCCTGTGCCTGCCTCGCTGATTGAATCATCTGTGTGCCTGGGACAGCAGGCAGGCTGATTTCAGGCCACCATATGTGTGTGAAGCCTGACTGTGTCCTTCTCCTGGACTTTCCTGTGGGTGCTAATTGCTTTAGTGAGAGAAACTGTGCAAAGCAATTAAGCAGCTCCCTTCTCTCACAGTCCCAGCTCTCAGAAGCTAGGGACTGGGAGAGGGCTCCTGCTCTCCCAGTAGGTTGCAAATTGCTCAGAATGAATAAATATATTTGTTCACTTTTCAAACTGTGACCAGCCACCTGGTTCTCTTGTGTTGCTCGCAGAGCAGAGAAGGCAGATGACGGGCTCCTCATTGCTGAACTCCAGCCCATAAAAATGCTTCACCGCACTCTGAGCTATTTTTGCAAGGACATCTGTTGCCAAAAAAGAATTTTAATTAAGCAAAAACACATCTCTGTTTTGTCCATGGCAAGGAGGCTTGTGAAAGCTTTCTTGTCTCAGATGCATGCTAAATCTGGAGAAATGGGAGCCTTAAGGTATTTTGTGAGGGACATTTTGCTGCTCAATTTGAGGGACACAACAGATTTTCCATGGGAAGACAATTATTGGAAGTGCATGTTTGCGCTTTTCAAAATAAGACCCAGACTGCATTAATAATTAATTGTACGTAATATAATCTGACATGTTATCCCATGGTTTGATAAAGTCGAAAGCTATTTCCACAAGGCAACTTGCCAGTTCTTTTGCTCTCGTCCAATCTTCTTCCCAGGTGATATTCATCATTTTAACATCAAGCTTCCAGAACAGCACATTAACACATAAATTAGAGGACCTGGAGCTGTGCTGGCTGTTATAGCTAGTATAGATAAAATTGCCCAATCAGAAGAAAAAAAAAGTAAGGTGATAAATGAAATCAGAAGGCAGTTGTACACATTAATACTGCAGAAATTGCTTGAGATAAGGTTGGAGAAGGGCTTTACTCTAGTTTTCAAAAATGCAAGAATACTGAATACTTTTTTCACTCTTCAAACACTGACATACTGGCAGATACGACTTCTTCAAATATGAAACTGATTCTGTAACCATATACCCTTCAAATCCCTTAAGTGCCTTTAGGGGCACCCTGTTTGGCAGCACAAGCATATCAGATGAGCTGATTACAAGAGGGGCACTTTCAAATAGCAGGCCCCAAGGGGTATTGCTGGGCAGTATGAGAGGATGGATTACCTGATAGTATTGAGATTGTTTCTGGCCACTTCTATTATTGCCTGGGGTCACTCATTTGCCCTCTTGGTGGGTGGACAGAGAGGATCACCTAGGTTGAGACAGCAAGGAGTTCATATTTCTACATGATAGGATCTTTGCAGACTGGAATCTAGCTGGAATGTTAAGGGCTGGAATACAGAATCTCATATTGTAAAGTCAAAGTTGAAATGTTTCTCTCTACTTTGGAAACCTTCTGACAATTCAGCACTCATTTTTGAAGATTCGCTCATCAAGGGCAGGGAAGAAAAGGGAAAGATTTTGTTTCCCTTTTCCAAAATTTTGCTGGCTGTTTTGTTTATGATTGCCAGGATATCCCCACCGCCTGCTCCCACCCCTCAATTTTGCCTAATGCATGGCATAGAGCACTGATCTTGCAGGTGCCACCCCCACCACCTAAAGAAATATTTGTAGAATTAAATTACGTATCATCAAATCTTTTAAAATCAGTTACCTGATGATTCTTGTGAGGGCTGATCATTTTTCTGAGTGATAGCTGCTTGAGCAAATGTAAAGTTTGGCTTTCGATTTGGTTTTCTTTAGGCTTGCCATTTCCTAGTTTTATTAGGGGGTTTTGGATGTAAGTGAGAAGAATTGAGTGAAAAGTAGGTTAAGAAGAAAAGGCAAATTGATTAGCCAATAAAACTGCCGAGCCCCAGGTTACAGGCTTCAGCAACTGCTAGATCCCAGACCTCAGTCAATGTCAAAGGCACGTGATCTATTTTGCAATATGCTTTACTCTACAATGACTTCTTCTTAGTCGGGCCTCTTGACCTGATAGTGTTGAGTAGATTCTGCCTCAATTAACTTTTTCAGCACTTCTTTCCCACTGATTCTATGAAAGGACTAGATTCTCAGTACCATGGTCAGAGCACCGACTGCCATGGAGTGGGCTGGACTGTCTAGGTTTATATGTGGATCTGTCACCTGCTAGATATTTGATCTCTTCTAGGAAACCTGTCTGCTATAATTTCCTGGTCTGCAAATTCAAGGCAATAGTAGTTTGTACTCTGTAGGCTTACTGAATGTATTAAGCGATTTTAATAGATGTGCCAATCACATAGTATGTTTCAGCTATAATTATCATTATAGGATGATGTCCATGAGACTTATTACTGCTGCTGGCAAACAGCATGCAGTGCTTGGACACAGCTGGGTCATGCATCTTCTTTAGAAACTGGAATGGGATCTTCTTGCACTTAAGTCATAAGGCAGGAGAATGAGTAGTGAAAAATTCTCTAAAAGAAATCTGAGGACCTTGTATAAGACAAACTAACTGCTATCAAGAACCCTAGTAATTGAAATAACTGAGTAAGGTACTCTACAGTATTGACATTGCTTAGAATATAATCAAAGTAGTAGAAATGAAAATGCTTCTGAAATAATGAAACATAGTAAAATTCCAGTTGAGTCAATGGCTCATTCTAGGCACAAAATAAAAAAAAAAAAACAACATACCATTGTTCTGAATCCCAAAAGTGTAAACACTGCAGCTCTGATCCTTCTCATCACAGATTTCACCACGTTACTGAGAATATGTATTGAGAACTGACATGAGTTAAATAAGAAACAAGGACAAAAGAATCTCACAGAAATTAACAATGGTGAGGTCAACAACTATGAAGAGCAGTAGCTAGTTCTAATCATAAAAGATTTATTGGAAGAAATCATTTGCTACTGGAAATTTGAAATCACAGAATAAAACAATATTGAATTATCAACCCCCAAAATAACTTTTCCATTCCCCCATAAAATCAACTGAAGAGATTTGTTGCAATGAATTTAAATTAGAGGAATAATTCACTTCTCCAATCAAAGCATTAGCTTGGCTTAGGCATTGTTGGTACTTTTCTCAGCTACAGAATTCTGTCATATAATTTTCTTAGGATTTACAATAAGGCCATAGTGATTCCTTGCAAAACTTTATGAGCTTCAGTGTTAGTTATCACTCCCTTATCTTGCTTGTTTTCATGTAGGGGCTGGGGCAGTGACTCAGTGGCTGTGGTACTTGCCTGGCATATATGAGGACGTAGGTTCATATCTCAGCATCACGTACACAACGAACATTGGAGCAATGAAAGCCACCTGAAAAACTAAATAAAATTGATTCTCTCTCTCTCTCTCTCTCTCTCTCTCACACACACACACACACACACTGTCCTTCTCTCTCTTAAAAAATAGTTTTCACATTATTATAGGTGATCTCTTTGTTCATGATCATAGACGAAAGGAAAAGTTCATATTTGTACTGATTGACCATGCTTATTCATGTCCTTTAAAAAAAAAAAAGAGAGAGAGAGGGACAGTGAGAAAGACAGAGAAACAGAGAGAATCAATTTTTATTGAGTTTTTCACAAGGCTTTCGTTGCTCTGACCCTTAGTTGTGTACGTGGGTGCTGGGGTTTGAACCTGTGTACTTGCACATGCCAGGCAAGCACCGCACCCATTACCGCCGAGCCACTGCTTCAGCCCTATTCATGTCCTTTTGAAGGCAGACTGTTCAGCTAATTTACACGGTAACATCAATCAAGATTATCTTTAGGAAACTGAGTGCTAACAGCTACGGTCCTGTTTCTAAAGGTAACTCAGCACAAAAGAACGGTCTTTGAGGGCTGGACTCCCTCAGAAGTAATCTACGTAAGGAACACAGTTTAGTCTTCAGTTAGCCCCTGCCCTTGCAAAGGGAAATGTTTAGTCTCAGTCCTTACCCTTTGTGGGAGCTACTAAAGTTATTACATAATTACAAAGTTTTCAGCTACCCCTAGTTTTGAGTAGATTCATCATTTTAAAACAATTTGTTTACTACTTCTTCCTTACTGTAATAATGTAAAGTACATAGAAGGAGCCTCTGTGAGCAGGATGGCTCCTTGGGGATTAGCAACTGCACCCCTCCAAAGGCCTTCAGTACACTGGCTTTCTTGATTTTTAAAAGAGTGTATTTGCAATGCAAATAAAGCCTCCAGTCAAGACCCTCTCTAACTGACCCTTAGTGAATACACAACGTAAATGAACAGCATTTTCCCCGCTATGCAAACTTGCTTTCAGAACAGATTCTCTGCTTCTGCAGATCCAACCTGCTAGCCCCTCCAACTGCCCCTTTAAATAGAAACTGTGGGGCTGCTGTTGGAAAGAAGCAAAAAGTATAATAATCAATTTAACATTGAAGAATCTGAGGCAGTTACATGCAAACTCAGAATCTTTCTTTCTTTGTTCTGTTTGTGCTAAAATGTGTCAGTTCTTAGAACAGGATGTTATAGCTTTGATTTAGAGAATGATAAAAAGGTATCAAAACCAGGATGCACAAGGCATCATTAGTCACATGTATTCTTTCTTTCTTTCTCTTTCTTTATTTCTTTTCTTTTTCTTTCATTTTGATATTGGGGATTGAACCCAGAGGTCTTTAAACCACTGAGCCACATCCCCAGTCCTTTTATTTATTCTTTGCTTTTCATCTGTAGAACATTTTTATTGGTACATTATAGTTTTACATAACGAAGGGGTTTGTTGTTACCATTCATACATGCACACAACATGTCCATATATTCCATAACTCCCCACTCCCAACTTTTCCCCTCTCCCTGGTCTCTTCTCTCCATGATTCCCCACCCCTGATGTATTTTTTATTTTGAGACAGGGTCTTGCTATATTTCTTAAGGCCTTGCTAAGTTGTGGAGCCTGGCTTTGAACTTGTGATCCTCCTGCCTCAGCTTCCCAAGACCCTGGGATTACTGACATGCACAACTCAACCAGCATCCTTAGTCACATGTAAGATTAAACCGTTGGTGGGATTTTGAGCCAAATTAGTGAACTGTGATCTGAGAGAGGGAAGTGAAACTTCCAGAATAGTAGAATAAAGACCTCCCCAAATCCACTCCTCTGTAAAAGCCAAGCAAGGCAGAATTATCAAAATCAACTTTTGCAGAAGTCTGGAAATTAACTAAAGACTTGACATCTATAGAAATTAATTCAAGAAACCCAGCTGAATCTTGGAAAAAGGAAAAAAAATTCGGTAATCTTTGAACAACTTTCCTGTACACCTCTCCTTAGCCTCTGGGAAACACCATCCTGCCTTCTCCGTGAGCTTGACCGCTTTGCATAACTTACTGTGATTTAGTCCATTTTTTCATTGTTTTCATTTCTCTGATACATCATTGGGTACATGGTCCTGGGGTTCAACCCAGTGTCCCTGTGCACAGCAGTCAAATGCCGGAACTGCTGAGCCAACACTCCAGCCCTCATTTTACATGTTTTTATTATTTCATTATAGTTATGCATAATAGAGTTCATTCTGACATGCATAAATGCAGATAGAATAATTTGCTCCATTTCAGTTCTAGTACTTTTCTTTTCCTCCCCTCTCCTTCCCCCGATCTCCTTCCTTATTCTATTGATCTTACTTCTGTTTATTTATTTTTAAGCAGTGCTTTATAGTTATAGATAAAAGTGAAATTCATTGTGATATGTTTCTGCAAGCATTTAGCATAATCTGGCCAGCTGCTTTCCCCAGGTCTCTTTTCTCTCCCCTCCTCTCCGCACTTCCTTTTATTCCCTTGCCTCTACTCTACTGACCACTCTTCTATTTTCACATGAGACACTTTTTTATTTCTTTTTTTCTCTATAACGTCTGCATATGTGAGAAAAAATGTGACCCCCCTGACATTCCGAAATGGGCTTATTTCACTTAGGGTGGTGTTCTCCAGTCCAACCCATTTACCAGCAAATGACACCCAATTTCATTTTTCTTTATGTATGGCTTAGTTATCTATGTATGTAAGTTGTATGTATAAAATTGATACTTCAGTGGGGATGTGTATATATATATCACATTTTCTTTATCCATTTGTCTGTTGATGGGCACCTAGGCTAATACCATAATTTGGCTGTTATGGTCTGTGCTGTTATAAACATTGGTATGCATATGTCACTATAGTGTGCTAATTATAGCTTTTTGCATAAATACCAAGAGCTGGATTATATAAGGGCTTCATCCCTAGTCTTCTGAGGAATCTACATAGTGCTTTCCACAGTGATTGTTCTAATTTTCAAACTGATGTACAATGTACCTTTCACCCCACATCCTTGCCAGAATTTATTGTTATTTGTATTTTTGATGATTGTCATTCTAACTAGAGCAAGAAGAAATCTCAGTGTAGTTTTGATTTGCATTTCCCTGATTGATTAGAGTATGGAACATTTTTTTTTCATTTATTTTTTTGGACAATTGTATTTCTGTTTTAAAAACATCTATTTATACGTTTTGCCCATTTATTGACTAGGTTATTAGATTTTGGTGGTGAATGTTTTGATATCTTAATGTATTCTGGATAATAATCCCCTGTCAGAAGAGTAGCTGGCAAAGATTTTCTCCCATTCTGTAGGCTGTCTCTTTATGTCCTTATTTCCTTTGTTGTGCAAAAGTTTTTAAGTTTGTTACCGCCCCCTTACTGATTCTTGTTTTTATTTCTTGAGCTTTAGGAGTTCTATTGAGAGAGTTGGTGCCTGTGGAATTGTGCTGAGCCTGTTTACATCGAGCAGTTGCAGTATTGTGGTCTTAACTCCCTAGGTCTTTGATCTCTTTGAGTTGAGTTTTGTATAGAGTGAGATACATATCTAGTTTCATTTTTCTACATATAGGTAATCATATAGATATTTAGTTTTCCCATCTTAATTTATTTAAAAAGGCTATTTTTTTCACTGACACATTTTTTGGCAAATTTGTCAAGGATCAATCAACTGCATCTCTGTGGATTTGTCTCAGTGTTTAAAGTCTATTCCATTGATCTTCAGATCTGTTTTTATGGGATACCATGCTGTTTTTGTTAGTACATCTCTGTGGTATAATTTGAAATTAGATATTGTGGTGCTTCCAGCCTTACTCTTATTGCTTAGGATTGTGTTGACCACACACAATCTTATATTCTTCCATGTAAATCTTATTGTTTTTGATAGTTCATTGAAGAATGTCATTGATATTTTGATGGGGTTTATTTAATCTGCAGATCAATTTTGGTAATATGGCCATTTTGCCTAGTGCTTCCAGCCACATCCTACCTGCTTACTGTTATGATTCAGTCAACACACATCAGCACATTAATCCACTTATTTGGTCACAACTCTCATAATCTGTTTACTTCATCTCTGATTGTTCTTGCATTGCTGACACATGAGCTTTGGGGGGATACTTAATATATAAGCCATAATATAGTTAAGTAACTAAACAAAAGTATGAAAACTGTATCTTACTTAAGAATGCCAATAGAGAAATTAAAATAATTAAAAATTGTTGGAAACCTACAGTTAAAAAAGTACAATAGCTGAAAGAAAAAATCCATTAGAGGCTTGATGGTGATTTGAACTGGAAAACTTCCAAAATATGATGAAAAATTAATCTGCACATCGAAGAAACTTAACAAACTATGGGTAGATTAAGCTCTGAGACCTACACTGAAACACATTTATCATGAAATGACCAAAAAACAAAGACAGAGAATCTTGAAAATAGTGAGAGAAGCAGCTTATCCTAAAAGGAATCCTCAGTAAGGTGGTAGCTGACTTCTCATGAGAAACCAGGAAGGCCAGAAGGCACTGGGATGATATTTTCAGAGCTCTAAAAGAAATGACTAGTAATTAAGAATTTTATGTCCAGCAAAACTATTCTTCATAAACAAGGAAGAAATTCAGACATCATCAAATAAATAGAAACATAATTTCTCACTAGCAGATCTAATCTATAAGAACACTAAGGGGCATGCTTCAGGCTGAAATGAAAGAGTACTAGACAGATGGTCAAATCTACATGAAGAAATAAAAAAGATTGGCAAAGACAATTGTACATAAAAAGTCAGCATAAATCTGTTTTTAATGCATACCATTTCCAACCTAGTTTAAAAAAAATCACATAGAACAATAATTATAATAAAGTTCTATCGATAGATTTATAATGAATCTAGTTTGTTTGCTAATAATTGTACAAAGGAGGCAGGAGTAAGTGGAGTTATATAGTATCAAATATTATATATATAATTGAAATTATATTGGTATTAATCTGAATTAGATTATTATAATTTTTTTTTTAAAGAGAGAGGGACAGTGAGAGAGACAGAGAAAGAGAGAAACAACTTTATTTAGTTTTTCACATGGGCTTCGTTGCTCCAACACTTAGTTGTGTACGTGGTGCTGGGGTTTGAACCCGGGTCCTCATGCTTGCCAGGCAAGCGCTGAAACCGCTGAGCCACCGCTCCAGCCCAGATTATTATAATTTAAGATATTAAGAAGTATCTCCAGGCCAACCATGAGGAAAACATCTTAAAAGTACTGTAAAGAAATGAAATGAAAATAATAATGACAAACTATAGAAAGCATCTATTTAGGCTGGGAATGGTGGCACACATGTGTAATGCTGGCTGCTTGGGAGGCTGAGGCAAGATGCTTGGAAATTGACCATCCTGGACCACTTAGCAATGATCTGTCTCAATATAAAAATGGCTGGGATGCAGCTCAGTTCTTGCCTAGCATATGCAAGGCTCTGTGTTCATTTTACAAAAGTACTGAAAAAAAATATATATATTATATAAAAGGAAGCAACAATGGAGAGAAAAATAAAAGAGACACAAAACACACAAACAAAAACCACAAGTTCAAACTCTGCCTTATCAGCAATTGTATTAAATGTAAATGAAATGAACATTACACTTAAAAATCTAAGATTGGGATAATAAATAAAACACATTATGTAACTACATACTGTCTACCACAGATACCATTTGGATTCAAAGATACAAACAGTTTGGAAGTAAAAAGGTTTGGAAAAAAAGACACACCACACAAAAAAATTGTAGTTGCTATGCTAAAATCAGACAAAATATGATTTCTGACAAATTTTTCTGAAACAAGGAAGGACATTCTATAGCAATGAATGTTTCAAGTCACTTTGAAAAATAGCCATTATAAACACATAAGTACCTAACAAGACAGCCTCAAAATGCACGAGGAAAAAGTTATAGAATTGAAGAAAGAAAAGAATCAACCTAAAATAATTCCTGAAGACTTTTAGTAATGGAAAGAATAGCTAAGTAGAAAGTAAAATGAAATGATTCTTAACATTGCTAATCACTAAACAAATGCACATCAAACCACAATGAGATTCCACTTTGTACTTAGTAGGATGGCTATAATAAAAAAGAGACACACTAGCCAGTGTTAATGAGGATGTGGAGAATTAGAACTCTCATGCTAGTGGAGTTATAAAAGCATTCGTGTACAATGGAAAACATGTTAGGCATTACTTACAAATCTTTAACATAGAGTTATGAATGTTTACTGCAGTGTATTTTATCAGTAGTAAAAAATGGAAACAGCCCAAATATATATCAACTGGTAAAAGGATAAACAAGTTTTGGTATAATTACTCAGTGGAATATTACTCAGTCATAAAAGTGAATGAAGTGCTTATATATGATAATGAAGATATACCTTGAAAGCATTATGGCAAGTGAAATGGGCCAGACACAGAAGTGTCCATGTTGTATGATTCCATATACATGAATTCTCAGAAAAATAAAAATAGATAGATTAATGATGGTAATGTTGTAAGGGAGAGACAGAATAGGGAGTGGTTGTAAGAGGTATGGGGACTCTTTTGTGATGATAAAATTATCTAAAATTAGTGGTGATGTTGCACTACTCTGTGTGAATATACTGAAATTCCTTAATTTTGTATTCTAAGGGTGTGAAGTTTATGGTGTGTAAATTAGATCTCAGTAAAGCGATTATTACAAGTTTCAGTTTGCTCTTGTACAAGGAGGCCTTAGCTGATGTAATAGGCAAATGATTCTACTAACTCAGTAAATAGTAGTATTTATTAAGGAAATCATTATGATTATAATTTCCATACACACTCATATAGGTATTAAAACATAGTTTCTCCTTTTTGCTCCCAGATGAGTTTCACTGATGGCTCTTATTGCATAAGTGAATGGAATCGCAGATATTGCACAATGCAAACCCTTTCAGCCACTCTTGGAAGAAGGTTTGTCAAGAGTACAAATGAAAGCACAGGCTTATCGTGGGCATCAGACACCGAGCTTGCTGCGCCATGCTCATGATCTTATTTGTTATCTATTTCTCACACACTCATTTCTTAATAGTCATCTCCAAGAGCTGAGAGACCTAACTCTGAGTCAAGCCTAAGAGAGAACCAGGCCAAGTTCATGTGGCCAAAGGAAGTATGTTACATTTTCTTTCTTTTTTCTGGCACCTTTACCTGATTGCTATCATAGAGGTGTAAACAGTAGGATACAGTTTTCAACAAGTTTTGATAGATTGAGGAGGGAAAAAAAAGGGTTTTGGAAGAAAATCTGTAAGCATGATGACGGACCCTAACAGGGAGTGGCATTCAGTGAAGGGACTGGCAGTCAGGAGCTAAAGGATATCTCCCAGGAAGTGGACCACTCAGTTCTCCAGCTTCTTGCCTTGATGATCTTCTGCTACCTAAGCACAGTCACCATATACTTCAGCAGCACAAAAAATACAATGTGTTTAAAATTGAGCTGGGCACTATTTTGATGTTGTGTTTTTGTTACAAATAAATCTTTGATCTTTAAGTTTTTAAATCTTTTCTTAGACATTTCTGAGTCTACAGTTCTGTTAAAAAGTGGAATTCAGAGGATCCAACATGGCAACCTGAAGGGAGGCAGCATTTCCTGAGGCTCCGGGTCTGCTTGGGAAAATCACAGTTCATCTTCAATTTTCCAAGAGAGACCCTATTATCTGAAGAAATAGACACGCTTCAAAACGGGCACTGGTTCGCTATCATAATACAATGTGAGATCTCTCTCAAAAAAACCCATCACAAAGAAGCAAAGCCATAAGAAGCTCCAATTACTCCACCAAAAGCAACTTTCTTGAAGTACAAGACACTCTCTCAGACTCAGAAAATGAGGAAAAGGGGAAATAACTCACTTCCTCAACCCCACAGCTCTCCACCAAAAGATCCCATAGCTGGAACCCTAGATGAAAACCAAAGGCATTGTGTCAGCATTGTGATTAGTAATGCAATCAAAGAGTTGAGAGATGAAATAATGAAAGAGATAAGAGGGCAATTTCAAGAGATGAGAGACAACTTTTACAGGGAAATAAGGGAACGGTTCCATGAGATGAAAGATCAGCTATACAAAGATATAGACATCCTGAAAAGAGAAGTAGCAGAGCTATCAGGACTGAAAAACATGGTTAACCAAATCAAATCTTCACTGGAAGAAACCAACACCAGAGCTTACTCTACTGTAAATAGAACATCAGCTCTCGAAGAACGAGTATCGGACAATGAGGATAGGCTAAACAATGTAGAATTCAAAGAAGAAAAGGAGGATAAACAGCTTATATTTCATAATCAGAACTTCCAAGTAATATTTGATAAGATGAGGCTTAATAATCTGAGAATCATTGCACTGGGGGAAAATCCCAAACAGCAAACAAGAGGCTTAAAGAACCTTTTAAGTGAAATCATAAGTGAGAACTTCTCTCATTTTACTATCGATCCAGATTATCACATCCAAGATGCTTATAGAACTCCAAATAGACCTAATCAATTGAGAAACTTGCCAAAACATATCATATACGAAATGAATAACAGAGAAATTAAGGAGACAATTCTAAAAGCTGCTGGAGGAAAGCCCCAAATCACATTCAGAGACAAACCAATTTGGATCACTATGGATTTTTCAGAGCAAACAATGAAGGCCAGAAGAGCTTGGAACAATATCTTTCAAGTGTTAAAAAATAACAACTTTCACCCAAAGATAATATATCCAGAAAAATTCAGCTTCAAATGTGAAGGGGAAATTAAATACTTCAACGATAAACTCAAGTGAGCAAGATACATGAACACAAATCCTGCTCTACAGAACATTCTCAAAGATGTTCTCCATTCAGAAGAAAATGCCAATGATATCCTAAATCCTTAAACAAGGGCCAGTCAATAATCATATTATACAAAAGCTGACTTTAAATATGATTCAAAACTCTGTACTCAATACAAAGTCAGAGAATCAGCATCCCATATCTATTCTAACCTTGAATGTGAATGGTCTCAATGCCCCAATTAAAAGACACAAACTAACCCACTGGATCAAAAAACAAAATCCAACAATATGTTGCCTGCAAGAGACACATTTGACACTCAAAAATAGACACAGGCTGAAAGTGAAAGGATGGCAAAATGTCTACCAGGCCTGCGGCCCAAAAAAGAAAGCTGGAGTGGTGATTCTAATTTCTGATAAAATTAATTTCCAACTAAAACTAGTCAGAAAGGACAAAGAGGGTCACTTTATCATACTAAAAGGGACAGTTCATCAAGAAGATATAATAATAATTAACATCTCTGCCCCCATTTACAACCCCTCCCAAATATATGGAAAAAATACTTAAGGACATTAATCCCCTCATTGATCTCAACACAATAATCCTGGGGGAATTCAACACACCATTATCAACTCTAGAGAGATCATCAAAACAAAAAATCAATAAAGACATCTCCAATCTGAACAACTCTATTAATCAATCGGGCTTAACAGACATTTACAGACTATTCCATCCTAAGACACTGAATTTACCTCTCAGCAGCGCATGGATCCTTCTCTAAAATAGACCACATCCTAGTTCACCGGGATAATCTTAATGAATATAAAAAACTGGATATAATCCCATGTATTCTGTCAGATCATAATGCTATGATCTTAGCAATCAACAACAAGAGAAACAACAGAAACTACTCAAATACTTGGAAATTGAATAATTCCCTCTTAAACGAAGGATGGATAAAAGAGGAAATGAGATCAGAGATTAAGAATTTTCTGGAATTGAACGAGAATGAGGAAACAACATACCGAAACCTCTGGGACAGTATGAAGGCTTTCTTAAGAGGTAGATTTATAACACTGCATGCATACATCAAAAATCTAGAAAGAGATTAGATTAATAGCCTTATGCTTCAACTCAAACGACTACAAAAGGAGGAACAGTCCAACCCTAAATCTAACAGAAGACAGGAAATTATCAAAATCAGAGCTGAAATCAACAAAATTGAGAACAAAAAAACTATACAAACTATTAACAAAACTAAGAGTTGGTTCTTTGAAAGAGTCAACAAAATTGACAGACCCCTTGCCAATCTCACTAAAAGGAAGAACAAAATGAAGCAAATCAACAAAATCAGAGACGAAAATGGGGATATCACCAGACTTATCCAAGATACAGAAGATTATCAGAACCTATTTTGAAAACTTCTACCCTGTTAAATTTGATAACTTCGAGGACATGGACAGATTCTTGGATGCACACAACATCCCCTTTTTAATACAGGAGGACATTGAAAACTTAAACCAACCTATCACAGAAAGTGAAATTGAAGCAGCAATCAAAGCTCTCCCAAAAAAGAAAAGCCCAGGTCCAGATGGATATATGGCGGAATTCTACTAAGCCTTCACAGAAGAACTAACATCAATCCTCTACAAGCTCTTCCAGGAAACTGATAGAGTGGGATCACTCCCAAACACTTTCTATGAAGCAAACATTACACTGATTCCAAAACCCAACAAAGACATGTCAAGGAAAGAAAACTACAGACCAATTTCCCTGATGAACATTGATGCAAAAATCCTTAATAAAATTTTAGCTAATCAGATACAAAAGCACATTAAAAAGATAATACACTATAATCAAGTAGGCTTCATTCCAGGAAAACAAGGCTGGTTCAACATACGCAAATCAATAAATGTAATTCACCACATAAACAGAATTAAAAACAAAAATCATATAATCATCTCAACTGATGCAGAGAAGGCATTTGATAAAATTCAACACCACTTTATGCTCAAAACTCTGGAAAAGATAGGGATCAAGGGAAGATACTTTAACTATGTCAGATCCATTTACGACGGACTCATAGCCAACATTATCCTCAATGGAGAAAAACTGAAAGCATTTCCACTGAATTCAGGTACTAGACAAGGTGTTCACTCTCCTCACTCTTGTTCAATATAGTCCTTGAAACCCTTGCCAGAGCTACCAGGCAAGACAAGAAAATCAAAGTATTCGATAGGAAAAAGAGGAAGTTAAGTTATCTCTATTCGCTGATGACGTGATTCTATACCTAGAAGACCCATTAACATTGGCCAGAAAATGCCTGGAGCTTTCAGCAAAGTAGCTGGCTACAAGATCAACTCCAGTAAATCACTAGTGTTTCTTTACTCCAACAACAAATCCAGAGGAAGAAATCAGGAAATCTCTCCCATTCACCATCACTTCCAAAAAAATGAAATACTTGGGCATTAACCTTATAAAGGATGTTAAGGACCTCTACAAAGAAAACTATCAAACACTAAAAAAAGAAATTACAGAAGACCTGAGTAGATGGAAAAACATTCCATGCTCATGGTTAGGCAGAATCAATATAATAAAGATGGCCATTCTACCCAAAGCCCTACACAGATTCAGTGCAATCCCCATCAAGATACCTATGGCATTCTTCACAGATATAGAAAAAACAATTCATATGGAATAACAGGAGACCCAGTCTAGCCAAAACATTACTCTATAGGAAGGAAGAAGTAGGGGGTATTTCAATCCCTGACCTGAAATTATACTACAGAGCTGTAGTAGCAAAAAACAGCATGGTATTGGTATCAAAAGAGAATCGAAGATCTGTGGAACAGAATAGAAGATCCGGAGACAAAACCCCATATATTTAACTATTTGATATTTGATAAAGGGGGCAAAAGTATAGTGTGGAAGAAAGATAGCCTGTTCAACAAATGGTGTTGGACAAACTGGACAGCAATAAGTAGACAACTGAAGCTGGATCCTTGTCTTTCGCCCTGCACAAAAATTAAATCAAAATGGATCAAAGACCTGGATATCAAACCACTAAATTTAAACTTACTAGAAAAAGAAGTAGGGGCAACACTACAGCATATAGGAGTCAGCAGCTACTTCCTTAACAAAGCTCCCATGGCTCAAGCTGTAAAATCAAGAATAAATGAATGGGATGCAATTAAACTAAAAAGTTTTTGCACAGTTAAAGATCTAGTCAAGAGCATCAAGAGAGAACCTACAGAATGAGAGAAAACCTTTGCCTGCTATATCTCAGACAGAGGGCTAATATCCAGAATATACAAGGAACTAAAGAAACTAAACTCCAAACTCACAAATATTCCAAGCAATAAATGGGTTAAAGAATTTAAAAGAAACTTCTCTCCAGTGGAAGTCCAGAAATCCCATAAATATATGAGAAAGTGCTCCACATCATTATCTATAAGGGAAATGCAAATCAAAACTTCAATGAGATAACACCTCATTCCTGTTAGAGTGGCAAAAATGAAAAATTCTAACAATAACAGGTGCTGGAGGAGCTGTGGGAAAAGAGGAACACGTTACACTGCTGGTGGGACTGCAAACTGGTTCAGCCACTTTGGAAAGCAGTGTGGAGAATCCTCAAAAAATTAAGGATGGAACCACCTTATGATCCAGCTATCCCACTCCTGGGTATTTTCCCAAAAGAGTTAGAATCAGCATATTATAGTGATGTGGCTTCCTCAATGTTTATAGCAGCTCAATTTACTATAGCTAGACTATGGAACCGACCCAGATGCCCCTCACTTGATGAGTGGATATTAAAACTTTGGTACTTATATACAATGGAATTCTACTCAGCCATTAGAGAAGACGATATTATGGCTTTTGGAGCCAAATGGATGGAGATGGAAAGAATTATGCTAAGTGAAGTATCCCAATCTCAGAGACTCAAGGGCCGAATGGTATCTCTCATCTGTGGAAGCTAGTACATGGGGAAGCAGTATGTTAGACGGCTAAGCTAACAATAACTTCAAATTGTATGATTCTCAACACAATAGGGGGATGGCTCCCTAGGTTACTGGAGGCATAGGGAGGGGAATGGGGAGTGGGGAAGGTGTATCAAGAACTCCTAGGAGACTGAAGAGTGGGAATATGGGGGAACCATCTCAGAAGCAGATGTCATTCCTCCACAAGATACCCATTTACCGCAAGAGTTCTTGGAAACCCAAGCTGGTCATCCATGATGACTAAGTACATATATACGTATAACTAAGTACATATACATTGGTTATTGATGGTTTGAGAATGTTTCCCCCTCAATTGTATCTCTATATTCATCTAATAAAAAAAGTGGAATTCATACTGCAGATATTTTATTGATTTGTTTTAAGATTCTACTATCAATCTATCATTTTACATAACAGTTTCATAAAGATAATTTATGACTAATACAAAATGTATATTCATATACATGTATAAAATATACATTATAAAATTAGATGATATATTAGCATGTTATAAATTACATATGGGAATGACATATAAGCATGCGCATATATATATATATGTATATATTCAGGAGATAACTATTAATTTGAAAAGTGTTATTATGTCCAATAGCATAATAGGACAATTATTAGTTTTTTTATATGGAACTTATAGCCAGAGTTGAAAGAGGTTAAGCCTTGGACTTCTATTCCGGGGTTACTACTACCAGGGATCCTGAAGGTCTGAAGGCTGCTATGGGCAGGGCAACAGCAGCAGGGCAGCAGCCAACACAGAGGCACAGGTGAGCGGATGTTGGTTAGAAGTACTTAAGAGGAAGGTCTGAAACTAGGTGAGGTCAGGCATCCATGAGCAGAGAAGGCTCTGGACAAAAGCCTCACCCCACTGACAGAAGTTCATGATGAGCCATCTGTAAAGCTGGCAAAGAGCAGAACGAAGGCTGAGGAATCGAGGTGAAGAAGCAATGTGAAAGCAAGTCTGAAACTGAGAGAGCAAATCCAAGAAGCCGATGCCAAGAAGGCAGATAAAACACGAGATAGAGGGGACATTGGCTTTACCCACTGGAACCTCACCCCAGTTTTCTAGTAATCTTGGAAATCATGAGATTGGGTGTAAGATTTAGGGCTGTCAGCATCACTATCATTATCATCATGACTGTCACCATTTACTGGTATTGTATTTATGTTCCAAAAAAACTAAGAACTTGCAGAAATTGTTTCACAGAACCCTCTCAACAGCACTGCATTTTAAACTTTAGTATTTCATTTTTGTAATAAATAAGTAATTAAATAAAACTCACTGGCAATCAAGAGAAGCTAGATCCCTTGCTCAAAGGTACATAAGTAGTAAATAATGGAGCCAAAATTCAAACCTGACTCTCCTGTCTGAATTCTTAATGAGACATTCTTCTTTCTTTTTTACTAAGTTTAACTCCATTGTGTACATATGCCACAATTTCTTAATCCATTCTTTTATTGATGGTTATCTAGGTTGGCATAATTTGGTTATTGTGAGTTGTGCTGTAAGCATTGAGGTGGCTGTATCCCTGCAGCATGCTGATTTTAGTTCTTTGGGATAAATACCAAGGAGCAGGAGAGCTAGTCATGGGTGGTGCCATTCCTAGTTTTGTGGGAGACTCTCCATACTGTTTTCCACAGTAGTTGTACCAGTCTGCAGTCCACCAACAATATACAAGTGCGCCTCTCCCTGCAATCCTCATCAGCATTTCTTATTGTTTGTGTTCTTGATAATTGCAATTTTGACTGGAGCAAGATGAAATCTTATTGTAGTTTTGATTTGCATTTCCCTGATTCCTGGAGATGTTGAACATATTTTCATATATTTATTGACCATTTGTGTTCCTTCTGTTGAGAAGTCTTCTGTTTAACTTTTTCACCCATTTTTATTGGGTTATTTGTCTATGCCTTGATAGCATGTCTTCTTGATAGTATCCAAGAAGATTGAACTCTATGGAAGTTGCATGAAACCTAGGAGAAGCTCACCTTACACTCACCTCAGGTAGCCATGGATTGTGCATTACAGATGAAGTGATAGGAGCATGTGGGAGAGGCACTGGCAATCTATAGAGAAAGCACCCACTGCCCCTGGCCTGCTTGTTAGGCATTACACCCAGACTGAGATGCTACCTGTACCCCTAGACATGGGAGAGGGGCAGCCCAACCTCAGCTACCTGTCTCAAAGCAGGTAGCTCAAAGGCAGTCAGAGCTGGAAGGCCTATCAGAGATTCCTTCATCCAACTCTCTTAATCTATCAGATGGCCTCCAAACTCAAGTACATGCTGAACAAAAACTACTGCTCTGGAATCCCCAACTCCAAAGGTCTAGGAAGGGAGACAGGGGTTCTGATTCATGGTGCTCAGAATTTTCCACTATAACTGAGAGTCCATGCTATATTTTATTACACTGTGTTTTCCCCATGTTCTCTTTCCCTTTCATTATTGGGATTGCAAACTATTTTTTTTTCCTTTTTTAAAAAATTTTTATTGAAGAGCTGTGCTGTTGTCTAATCATAAATGCATATGTAATAACAATACAATATGCCCCGATCCTCATCAAGAATCACCCCCACCCCAGTCTCTTGACTTCTCTATATTCCCCTTATAACATATATATGTTATACATAACATATATAACACACATCCACGTAAGAATGTGTGTTTTTCAGCATTAAATGATTACATAAGATTATTTGGCTTCTCAGGGGAGATCCTTCCTGTCTTTCTACTTCCCCTCCCTTCCTCCTCTTCCTTTCCCACCCCCCCCTACATATCTATGGTTCCCCTAGATTATGTGTTGCTTCAACTTTGGTGAGTCTAGCACATGAGATTGACCTTTCACCCAAGCCTGGGTTTTGCTATATCCTCCACAAATGAGGGAAAACATTTGACCCTTGAGACTTTGAGTTTGGCTAATTTTTCTCAGCACAGATTCTTCCATTGCCATCCATTTACCTTCAAATGAAATAACACTGTTTCTAACAGCTGAGTAGAACCCTATCTTATATATATATATACATCTCTCTCTATATATATATACACACACATACACATACACATACCAGAGCTTTTGGATCCATTCATCCAGTGAGGGGCATCTGGATGAATGTGATTCTATAATTTAGCTATTATAAACTGAGCTGCTTGAGCATAGATTTTGCTGTGTCACCGCAATGTGCTGATTCTAGATGGTCGTACAATGCATCCATCCCTAATTTTTTGAGGCATCTCCAAAATGCTTTCCAGAGTGGCTATACTAATCTGAAGGTCCACTAACACTGTGCTAGTATTCTTATCTCATCACAACCCCTCCTGCATCTGTTATTGTTTATATTCTTCATCTTTGCCAGTCTAACTAGAGTGAAGTCAAATCTATTGTAGTTTTGACTTGCATTTCTCTGATTACTAGTGATTTAGGACACTTTTTCATGTATTCTTTGGCTTGTTTGTTTCCTCCATAGAGAAGTTTCTGTTTAGCCCTTTTCCCATTAATTGATTGGATTGTGCTTTTTATATTAAGTTTTTTGAGTTCTTTGTAAATTTCGGATATTAGACCCCTGTCAGAGGAATCACAGGCCATGATTATCTCCTATTCTGTAAGGTGCTCTCTTTCTTTTTATATTCATATTTTTATCAGTGCATTATAGTTTTACATATTGTTGGGATTAGTTGTCATGTATTCCTAGATGCACACAATTCAGTTTAATGGCATCCCCCTACTGATTCTTGACTTTAATTCTTTCGCTTTGGGAATGTTGTTGAGAAAGTGATTGCCTACTCCCACAGGCTGGAATGTTGCTCCTAAATTTCTTCTAGGAGTTGTATGGTAGCTGATTTAATTCCTAGTTCCTTGATCCATTGCAATTTGAGTTTTGTGCAAGGTGAGAAATAAGAATCTAATTTTAGCTTTCTGCAAGTGGCTGTCCAGTTTGTTCAGCACCATTTGTTGAATAGGCTATCATTCCTCCAGGTTATATTTTGACCCCCTTTGTCAAATTTCAGATCTTTAAAGCTTTGTGGATTTGTCCTAGAATCTTCTATTCTATTCCATTTGTCTTCAGGCCAATTTAATACCAACGCTATGCTGTTTTGTTACTATAGTTTTGTAGTATAATTTTTAAATCTGGTATTGCAAACAAAACCTCTTGTTTCATTTTTCTTGGTTAGTAACGTTTTGGCTATTCTGCATTTTTATTGTTCCAAATGAATTTGAGAATTGCTTTTTTGGTATCCATAAAGAATGTCCTTGGTATCTTAATGGGTGTTGCACTGAATCTGTATAGCGTGTTTGACAGAATGGCCATTTTAGTTATATTAATTTTGCCTAACCAAGAACATGAAATATCTTGCCATATTTTTAGGTCTTCTTCTATTTCTCTCTTCAATGTTTGATAATTTTCATTGTAGAGGTCTTTTACTTCACTTGTTAGATTGATTCCCAAGTGTTTTTTTAAAAAGTACATTGTGAATGGGACCAATTTCCTGATTTCTTCTTCTGCCCTATGATTGTTGGTGTACAGGGAAGCTATTGATTTATGGGTGCTAATCTTGTAGTCTGCCCCTTTACTAAATTTGTTTGTAAGCTCAAGCACTTTTCTGATGGAGTTTTTTGGGGGGGGGGTCTTCCAGATATAGGATCGCGTCATCAACAAAAATGGATTGTTTGATTTCTTTTCTCATTTTTTAATCCCTTTGATTTTCTTTTCTTGCTTAACAGCTCTGGCTAGGATCTCAAGGACTATACTGAATAAAAGTGGTGAGAGTGGGAATCCTTATTTTGTTCCTAAGTTTGATGGAAATACTTTCCTTCGTTTAGTGTTATACTAGCTTTGGGTTTGTCATACATGGCCTTTACATATATAAGATAAATTCCTTTGATCCCTATCTTCTCTAGAGTTTTGATAATAAATGGGTGTTGGATTTTATCAAAGGCCTTTTTGCATAAATGGAGATGATAATATGGCTTTTGTCATTAACTCTGCTTCAGTGATGAATCACATTTATTAATTTGTGAGCTGAACCAGCCTTGCATCCCTGCATTAAATCCCACTTGGTCATGATGAATTATCTTCTCAATGTGTTTTTGAATGCAGTTTGCTAGAACTTTATTAAGGATTTTTGTGTCTATGTTCATCAGGGATATTGATCTGTAGTTTTATTTTTTTGATGTTTCTCTCTTGGATTTTGGTATCAGAGTTATGGTTGTCTTATAAAAAGTGTTCAGGACAGTTTTCTCTTTTTTAATTTCTTGGAATAGCTTAAAAAGGAGAGGTGTTAGCTCCTCAAAAGTGTGGTAACATTCCGCAGGCAATCAGGTCCTGGGCTTTTCTTCCTTGGAAGGCTTTTAATTGCTACATTTATTTTGGTGCCTATTATTGGGCACCTAGATTTCATCCTGCATCAATTTGGGAATGTTGTGTATGTCTAAAAATTTGTCCATGTCTTCTAGATTATCTGATTTAGAGGTATATAATTTTTCAAAATAGGATCTGATAATCTGTTGAATTTCTGTGGGGTCATTGGTGATTGTTTTCTTTCCACTTTTGTTGATATGCTTCATTTCACTCCAATTAGTGATATTGGCTAGGGGTCAACTTTATTTAGTTTTTCAAAGAACCAATTATTTTTTCATTGATTCTTTTAATTCTTTTTCTTTTTCTTGATTTCATTGATTTCAGCTCTGATCTTGATTATTTCCTGCCTTCTGCTGGCATTGAGGTTAGCTTTTTCCTCCTTTTGTAGGGATTTGAGGTAGAGCATAAGCTTATTTATTCAATATCTGTCCTGATATTTACTGTAACCATCCAGAACTATAAATTTTCCCATTAAGAATGCTTTCAAGGTATTCCAAAGGTTTCTATATGTTGTTTCTTCATTCTCATTCACTTCCAAACATTTCTTTATTTTTGCTTTCATGTCTTCTTGGATCTATTCTTTGTTTACCAAGGCTATTATTCAATCTCTATGTATATATGTGTTTTTTTGTTACAAGTTCTGCTGTTAATTACTAGGATCATGGTATCATGGTCTGATAGTATATGTGGGATAATATCAATTTTTTACATTTGCTGAGATTTCCTTCATGAACTAGAATATGATCTATTTTGGAGAAGGATCTATGCACTGCTGAGAAGGTAAACTCAGCCAATTTGGGGTTGAGTATTCTACAAATATCTGTTGTGTCATTTGATTTATGGAGTTATTTACGCTGGAGATAGTTTTATTGTTTGTTTTCTCCAATGATCTGTCTGTTGGTGATAGAGGAGTATTAAATATCCCAGTATTATCTTGTTGGGGTTTAGAAGTAGTTTTATGTAATGGAGTATTTTTTCCACATACTTGGGAGTATTGGTGTTTGGAGCATAAATATTTACTATGGTTATATCTTCCTGATGTATTGTTCCCTTAACTATGATGTCATGACCTTCTTTACCTCTTCTGATTAAACTTCGGTTGAAATCTACATTGTCAGATGTAAGTATTACAATACCTGCTTGCTTTCTTGGGCCATAAGCCTGGTAAATTGTTTCCATCATTTCACCCTCAATCTATTGGTGTCATTGGCTATAAGGTGCGTCTCCTGTAAGCAGCATATTGTTGGATTTTGTTTTTTGATTCAATCTGGTTCTCGGTATTATTTAATTGGTGCATTGAGACCATTCACATTCAGTGTTAGGATAGTTATGTGGTGTGGTTCACAGTCATCATGTTTTATTAGTGAGTTCTGTACTGTCCTGGTAGTCTTTTTTATAATGTTTATTTTATTGAATTCCCTCTGTTTGTAGATTTTGAGGATTGCTTGCTTATTCTTCTATGGAGTTTATTTTTGAAAATTATTTGTAATGCTGGCTTTCTGTTCATGAATGCTACAAGTTTGGTCTTATTGTGAAATATTCTTATTTCCCCTTCAAATTTAAAGCTGAGTTTTGCTGAGTATAGTTTTCTCAGCTACAGGTTGTGATCATTCAGAGATTGATATATCTCTATCCAGGGTCTGCTTGCTTCTAGGATTTGAGTTGAAAAGTCACTGGTGATCCTTATTGGCTTGCCTCTGAATGTGATTTGGTGCTTCTCTCCTTTAGCTTTAATATTCTTTCCTTAATTTTCCTGTTGTACATTTTGAATATGATGTGTCTTGGTGAGCTTCTCTTTTGATTAGGTCTATTGGGTGTTCAATAAACTTCCTGGATTAGCATATTTGACTCTTTTAATATGGGAATTTTTTCTTTAACTATTTTGTTGAGAATATTCTTTATGCCATTCATTTGTGTTTCAATTTTTTCTTATGTCCTAATTACTCTTAGATTGTTTCTTCTGATTTTTTTCCCAAACAAATTGAAAATTCTGCTCATGCTCTGTGATTTTTTTTTTTCTTTTTTGTCATCTATGAACTCAGTTTTACTCACCCTAGCCTCACTGTTGGAAGTTCTTTCTTTAATAGCTGAGGTTCTGTTTTCTATATAAATTAGTCTATTATTAAATTATTCCATTGTTCCTCTGACATGATTGTCTAAAGATTTTAGCTTCATTACCTCCTTTTTCAGTATGTCTATTTTTTTGATAATAGTTTTTCATCTCTTGAAATTTGTCATTTAGTTCTTCCATTAAATCTTCTTTGAGATCATTGTTCCTTTTAGTTTAGTAATCATATCACTGATAACTTTTTTCTAGGCATTTATCCCACTCCCATGTGTTCCTTGGTAGGGCAGTAGTGGGTTTGAGGTGAACTTTTTCTAGTTTGGTTCCTCCTCTTTGAAGAGTTTCTTCTGGATCTTTGAATTGAGGTTGCCTGTGAGAAAGGAAGGGAAGTATCCAGGTGCTTCTTCCTTGTAGGTCAAAAGGTCAGGTCAGAAACTGCCTCTGCTCTAGAAAGCTGATTCTTCCTGGAGCCTCATTTTGCTGCACCTTTTGGATATAGGCTCCAGGGCATGGATATGTAACTTGTTGGAGGTGCAGGGCAGCCTGCTGTTTGTTGAAGCACAATGGTGGGTGTCACCTTGTCCTGGGGTCTTAGAGGTGCAGGGTGGGCTGGAATGGGTCAGCCTGTGCACTGCATTAGGACTTGAGATCCTTGGTGGCAGGAATGGTCCTACATTCTGGACCTAGTGGGTGGTTCTGAGTGGGAGTCTTTGGGGTGTCCTGGGTGCCTTCCAATTTACGACCATAGTCCTGTGTCCATGCAGCAGGTGGGTGTGGTGGCTCTGGCCTTAGGCAGTGTCCTGAGCCCCTCCCTGCCCAAGACCAGTATCCTGGGTCCACAGTGGGTGGGCAGGATAGCTCCAGGTGTGAGGAGTCCTCCTCAGAGCTAAGCTGGGTGCCTGCCAACCTGTGACCTGAGGCTTTTGCTCTCAGAGTGTGTGAGTGGGGTGGCTCCTAATTACAAGCTATTTAAGGGCAGAAATTCTGTCCTGATCTTTGTTTCTTCTGAATAAATAAGACCTAACAGACAACATACAGTTACCAACATTTATTGAGTTGAGTTTTATATATGAATAAGCTCAGTGCCAAGATATTAAGAAGTATGCTCAGGTCACACATAGATTCATAGAAAGAACTTCCTAGTTTCTGCTACTCCTAGTTTGTAATATAGTGCCATGATTCTCATTTTGCCTAAGCACTTGTTTCTGTCTCTTTATCAGGTATTTGAATGTGGGACAGAACTGTGGGTGTCACTGTTTACAATGATCTTCTGTCTAAGCACATTGTGTATTATTACTCTCAGGTTATTGCTCATTGTGTTTTTTTCCTGTGTTTGCATCTGCAGGACCAGGATGGAATTTTAAAAATGTTCTTAACACAGCATTGAGCTCATGGCTACTTTATTCATTTTGTTTTTGATGAAGAGAAGGAAAACCTCAATTCAGAAAAAGTAAATTGATTTCATACTGTCTTATGATGAAATAGTGATAAAAATTGGAATTAGAATCTATATTTTTAAAGATCTAGTAGCATTAAGCAATCCCTGCATTGTCTTAGAAGGAGCTTAGAAAAAACAAGTTATGAAGATCAGCTATTTTAAACAGCATTATCTACAATAAATCCAAAAGACCTTATCTTTGTATTTATAACTTTAAATATATTTTCATAAGTTTGAAGAAAGATGTAGAGATCATTCTGTATTGGCTGTTTGGAGGAAAAGTGTGGGGATTACAGGAAATTTCAGTTGACAATTATTGACCTTTTTATTCATGTTTGTTTGATGTCACATAAAGATTAATTTTGTAAAATTTTGAAGTCTGACTGCCTGAATTTGACATTTAAACACATTGTTTTTACTCAGGCTTATCTATTCAGTTCCTTTATTAAGGGAACAAAGACAACTCAAGTTAGCACAGTAAGAGAGATCCATTGAAGCTGTGATGTCATGAGGACATGGGTTCAGAAGCAAGAATGAAGACAGGCTTCACAGGAACTGAAGCTTCAGAATGAGAGTGAATTCATGAACTTCTGCATTGCCGGAAACCTAGATGACTCACCATTAAGAACCAGCAGCCACAGTCAGTGCCATTTCCCATTCCTGTCCTACTACCAAGTCACAATTTCTTCCCAAGCTTCTCAGTTAGATTTTCTGAGAAGGAGAAGGAGAGGGAGAGAGAGAGAGAGTGTGAGAGAGAGAGAGAGTGTGTGTGTGTGTGTGTGTGAGAGAGAGAGAGAGAGAATGTTAGATTTGTCCATATAATATCTTGGGTTGGGATATCATACCTTTTAAAACACTCTCTTCCTTTCTAGTCTGATGTGGGCTAGAAACCTGCCTTTCTATCAGGTACCCAACCCCTGGTACGACCTGTTGTTTGGGAGGAGGAATAATGTGTTTTTAAGTTATGAGGGTGAGGCAAGAAAGGGGAGGGCTGCCTTGCTCTTGTTTTTGGTAAAACCATTCAGTGTTTTTCTCTTCTATTTTAGCTCCGGCAGAAGAGAATATTTTCTTTCTTTTTCTTTTAAAGAGAGAGAGGAAGAGAAGATAAATTTTATTTATTTTTTCATCTGGTTTTTGCTTTTGTGAAACTTCATTGTATATGTGGTTCTGGTTCTGGGGTTCAAAACCTGGGTCTGTGTGTATGCTAGGCAAGTGCTCTACTGCTGAGCCACTGCACCAACCCCAGGAATATTGTCAAATATATGCTTCTCTTGCTATTTCTGAGCTTTATAGATATTTCTTGGCTGTAGTCCTTTTTGTGTAACTCTCTTTACACATTCTATTAAGGTAGTCTCTATGTGAGTTTACTACTGTCACTAGACCACAAGCTCTGTGAAAAAAAGAATTGTGGTTGCTTAGTGTGGTACCCTAGGTATCTAATACTGGGACAAACTCATAGAATATCCTCCCCAAATATCTGTTGAAGGAATGAGTGACCTGTAGGGTAACTGGTGTAGTCTTTTGCTTTCTTAGAACATATTGTTGCTCACATTTTCAGGAGTCTGAGGTTCTTCTTCTGTTGATATATAAACTGATACTTTTCCTTCATTAGTGATTCTGCAAAGCCACCCATGATCTATTATGTCTTCTGGGTGTTGATACAATTCTTGAGTATCTTGAGAAATGGTTATGACAAGATGGCAGGGGCCATTAAGGTGTGGGTGGGCAATCCAGAGTGAGGTGAGAGGCTGGGTAACTGGTTGAGGTTGGTTGTGTAACGTGAAAGGCAACTCACCCATTTGGAAATGTAATGTGAAAGGAGGCTACGCAGATCATGTCTATCTCTATCTCTGATCTAGAAAGCTCTGAAGCAGCTGTCAAGTGCAGCCTGATACAGTCACATCCTGCCTGGGTGTAGATCTTAAGGGGGTGCTACCCACACAATCACAGCACTGTTCCAAGCTGCACACTAAGCTTGCTGTAGCCTTGGGCTCTCATTCTTGTTGTGACGACTATATGTAGACACTGGAGCTGAAGGGACATTTTTTTTCTCTATATAGTTTTCAGGACACTTCTAAATACCCACTATCAAAGTTTCATTTCTTCCCACGATACCTAGCCTGGGAAAGTGTTATTCAGGGTGCATTTGGGTGGGAGGCATGACGTCAATGTGAAGTCATTGATTGCCTAAAGGTCAAAGGCTCCTCTTTGCCCCCAAGCTCTGGTTTTGCTGGACCAGTCAATCTGCCTGTTCTCTATCCTCTTAGGAAACATGTCAATGGCATGAAAGAGCACAGAGCCGACATTTGTTTTAGCCAAGGTCATATAAAGGCAGCTCACAGTCACTTAAGATGATGGCATTTCAGGAAGTATTTCAGTTCTACAGATTTTTCTCAGTCTTGCTATCCTAAATGGCCTATATTATAGATGGAAGAGAAAAGGGACTGGACTACAAGTAAAAAGTGGTAATTATTTTTAAAGATTGCACACAATTGCTGCCAAGTTGTGGTGAATGGAGACAAAGATATGGATATTTTGAAAGACAAAGATATGGATATTTTGAAAGACAAATTCTTGATCTTTTTGCTTTTCAGCATTCTAGAAAAATAAGGCAAAATAGTTCTATTTGATATCAACTGTTATTTATCAATAGCTTGTGGCTAAGAGCATAAACTTCAGTGTCATAAAAATCTGGGTTTCCATCCAAACTTAATACTTACTTGCTATGGGGTCTGGACTGGGTTGGTCCTCCAGGAATCCAAATTTCCTGTAATGTAACAGGGATAATCACATCTCCCTTGCGTATTTCTTGTGAGGAATGAACACATTGAAGTAAGGCATTGAAGACAGTACAGGGTATGGTGATTGCTCATTAAATAGCAGTTTGAAGTATAATTCCATTTGAAGTATATTGACCTAGGGCTTGCTTGTGTTACCTAGGTTTTTATATAGCTCTTGATTCATGGGAACCTTTAGAGAAACATAGAGCTAGGGCTTGCTCTTTAGCAAAAACTAGACACCGGCATTGGCAAATGATCTAGGGAACAGCAAGGCCTATTGATGCTTTGCTTTTGAACCCCATTGTAGCTGGTGCCAGTATCTCATTGTAAAATGTTCATTTACTCATTCTCTTTGCCTCAATTTTATTTGGATAGTTTAACAGCTACACCCACAGATATCTGTCATGCTTGGAATGACATGCTACCACATGCCCTGTGTACCACTATAAAGAACTTCCCTGCCATTTGAATTTGTCTCAAGTTGCTTTAAGTGTTTGCTGATGTTGGTATTACAACTTCACTCATCAGCTCCCTGAAGTTCCAGCTACTGTTTCTCAGGTTCCCAATTGTGAAATGTGATTTTGCAGCTTTAAGCACCAACTCCAGTCATTTCCAATCCTAAATTAATTAACTGGATCCCAGTCTCTAAGTTTACTAGTATTTATGACCAAGGACTTCAGTTATAGTATTAATAACTACCTTACTTTTATAAGGAGATATTTGGCACACTATGGTGGTTAAGTACATTAATGTGGAGTGAATTGTGGAGGATCCAAGCCTAGAACCATCACTTACTATTCCTGTGACCTGAAACAAGAACTCTAAGTTTTCCGAACCTCAATTTTCTCGTTTTCATGGAGTTCTTATGTGGATTAAATGAATTCATATATGGAAAGCATTAAAATAATTTACTGAAACATAGCGTTATAAAGACCTGTGGGCTGGAGTGGTGGCTCAGTGTTTGGAGTGCTTGCCTGGCATGCATGAGGACTTGGGTTCAAACCCAGTACCACATTCACAAATAAGTGTCGAAGAAACAAAGAAGAATATATAAATAAAATATAAATATAGATAAAATTAATTCAATCACCCCTCCCTATCTTTAAAAAAAGAAAGTGTTAGATATTATTATCATTTTCATGCATGTATTATGGGCTCCCTACTCCTCTCCTGGAGAAAAACAGTAATCAAACTACGACCACTGCCTTAATAATGCTCAGTTCTAAAATCTCAAACAGGATAGTTTCATGCTGGCAGATAGGACTGGAGGTTATATTGGTGTCTGCAGAGCTAAAGATGGGGGAAGAAATTTCTTATTCACAGTGCTGAGGGTTTGCTGGATATGAGGTAAGGCGATGTGCTGAAAGTCACTGAGGTCTTGGGAAACAGAATCAAGCAAGTCACAAAACCAAATTGGGACGAGATGTGTACAACTGGTGTGTGGAAGGTGATAGGATTAAGGAGACTCTTGGACATGGCAACAGAGAGTCAGACACTGACTACAGGAGCTGGTTCCAGAAGAATTCTCAATGTGGTGAGTGGATTGACTACTTTGAAAGGAAGAGAAACTGAACAGCCATGATGACCCAATGGTTCTTTTCCTCATTAAGTTAGTTTTGACACTTTTCTTAATTTACCTGGTGGAAAGCTTTGGCATGTTTTAATGTATTTTTCCTGAGACAAAATAAAGTTTTCCTTGTCATTTCTTATGGTCAGTAAATCAGGTCCCAAGCCTCTTGTTGGGATCCATGGAGGGCAAGAAGTTTTTTAAACAGTAGTTTAGCAGTTGTAAATTTAGAGAACTTTGAATAATATTCTTACATTAATCCATATGAGATGCCATGAAAAATACCATAAATGGGTATTTTAGAAACAACAGAAATTTATTCCTAATAGTTACGGTGACTGGAAGTCCAAGATCAGGCAGTGCGGATTCATTGTTTGGTCAAGATCCACTTCTACTTCAAAATAGCCACCTTCTTTTTGTGTCTTCACATGGTAGAAGAGATGAGCTAGTTTTCTGGAGTGTATTTTATACAGGCACTGATCCAAATTGTGAGGATTTCACTCTCATGATCTGATCACTACCTAAAGCCCTGAACTTCTAATTCTATGCCCTGGAGGTTTAGGACTTCAGCATATAAATTTTAGGGACAAAATATTCAGAGTATAGCATTCTTCAGTACTTGGAATATAATAGCTTATAAATCATGAATATGACAGATTTCAAAAATGATGTAAAAATTAATATTTCACACATGCTACTATAATTAAGCACATGCTATCTTTGAGTATTTATACCTGTCATCTCATTGATCCCTTAGAACAATCCAGTAAGTGGTAGATATTATTAGATTAATATTTTAAATTGTTTTTTAATATGATTGTTTAACTATTCAGAGAGATCATATTATGGCCTTGAGATATCATAAATTGCCTTAGCTTAGAAAGGATAGCTAGTGAAAGTGTGGACAAGAATGAAATCAATGTGACCAACTGTAAGGTTGGACTAGAACTCTAGATGAGAAATGGTGATGGTTTAGACAAAGTACAAACAGTGGAGAGGCTGAGACATTGTCTGATTCTGGACGTGGTAGAACTAGAAGGAATTCCTGGAAAAATGGGCATAGATAAGGGGAAAACTAAAGAATCAAGAGTGACTCCAAGTTTGTTGGCCTGAGTAAATAGAAGAATGAAATCATCATAACGGATATGGAAGCTGAAAAAGCTTTTGGGGAAACAGCTTGGAAGAGGAAGAATAGAAAGCCAATTTAGTTTGAGAGCTATCTTAACATTTATTTTTATACTGAAGTTTGAACCCAGGGATGCTTAACCACTGAGCCACATCCTGAGCCCTTTTCATTTTTCATTTTAGAGAGAGTTTCACTAAGTTGCTTAGGGCCTTGCTAAGTTGCTGAGACTGGTTTTGAACTTGAGGTCTTCCTGCCTCCTGAGTTGCGGAGATTACAGGCATGCACCACCATATCTGGCTTAGAGGTATATTAGCTATTCAAGTAGATAGCCAAGCAGGAAATCAGGACAGAAATCTTTGGACAAAAATGAAAAAAATTAGGACTTTTTGGCACACATATATTCTTAAAGACAGAAGATAGGAAGAAATCAAACTGTGAGTGAGTATAAATAGAAAGAAACAAACAAAAAAAAAGATGGAGTCTTGGGACATATGTCTTAGAGACTGGGGAGACAAAGAGGAGCAAGGAAAGGAAAATGAAAGAGAATAAGATGGATTACAAGAGATTTTAGGGGTATGGAAGGCAAGTGCCAGTAGTGTATCAAAGAGAAAGCAGATGTCATCTGTGTCAAAATGCTGCTATGGAAGAGAACTCAGACTGAGAGTTGACCGCTATACTTTTCTATATTGAATTCTTTGTGGCCTTGAAAGGAAACATTTGATAAGTGCATGTGTGTGAATCTGTGAGGGAGACAAAGGCCTGATAGAATACATTTAAGAGCAAGTGGCAGGGGAAGACCTAAAGTTACTAAGGGTGGCAGAGATACATTTACTGGCATAGGTCCACAAAGTCCTACATGCCCAGAGCTGAGGGAGGGTGCATGTGCGAGCAGGATTTGGGTATTGATCCACTGATCAGTTCATTATGATACATCTTTCTGAGTCTTTTATGGACTGGACCTGTTGATGTGTTCCCTTAGCTAACACCTAGAAAGCTACACTTTAATTATGTATTATGTCATTGTTTCATCCAAAATTTGATGTTTTGAGTTGGCTACATCATAGCAATGAAGATTGTGTGTGTGATTATAGAACTTTACAGAAAAATAACACTAGGGTTTCCTTTGATTGAGTTGGGAATGAAAAAAAAAATCAGGTTTCCAGACAATAGATGCTCAACAGTTCATTAAAATTAGTTATAAGTTGCTTGTTAACCTGGAGACTACTGTCAGAGGAGTTTTTAGTGAGGTCATTGAAGAGCCAAGAGAATAAGAGTTTAGCAAAGCTTTGAGTTTCTTAGTGAAAGGGAGATCTGAAAAAGAGGCATCCAAAGCTCTAGTTTATGACTGTGCTCCCAGAATCAATGAGTAAAGAACTGCGTGTGTATGCTAAGAGACTGGGAAATGCTGTCTAGGAAGGCAGTTGCTATT
The DNA here is from genome assembly GCA_004027875.1 of Aplodontia rufa. Taxonomy (NCBI): domain Eukaryota; kingdom Metazoa; phylum Chordata; class Mammalia; order Rodentia; family Aplodontiidae; genus Aplodontia; species Aplodontia rufa. The sequence goes on along the minus strand of PVKS010001365.1, from coordinate 3,621 downwards.
GGGGTTGATGGCTGAACTTTTTCATTGATGTGCTAAGTGACCTTCACAGTTCATTCATGGGCCAGTTGGGCAATCGCCAGATTAAAGATTCTCCTTATTAAATTGATTTAAATTTAGAAGAGTGTTGTCCTTATGTTTATAGGGGACAAAAAATCAAGCCTTTTTTCTTTTCGCGTATGGGTTCCCAATTCATCTATTCAGGAGTTCTGAATTTATTATACCTTCAGTTAGCATTTCTGATTTGCCCTCTTGATATGCTGGGAACAGAAGGAGGTGGGGCAGATGCATGAAACCTCATGGCACCTGGGCTGGTAATCTGATAATTGGGAGTAGTTGGACAGAAATCCGCAGTTGGCTGGTGTCTTAACAGAGCTCAGGGAGTGCCACAGGTGTTTCTTAAGGTTTTATTTTATTTTAAAACATTTCCTCTTAGAGATTAATCATTGTTTATCAAGTCTCTACCTGAGGAAATTTCTCACTGAGACTGAAGGCAAACTTCTGTATCTCACGCACTTCACTATATGGTCAAGGTCATATTCTTAGGTCCTTAGTTGCTTGTTTATTATGATAAATTATCACTTGTGGACTAACTAAAGTTCATGATACTTACTTATAATTGTTACATATAAGAAATAAAACAATAAAATTACAATTTTGTTTAAAAGCTCCAAGTTTCTATTTTCAATTCCAGGGCTTTATTGATTTATTCAACAATATTAAAATATTGAAAGAAACCCCTAAATCTTTAATGGCTGTTTACATTTTACAAGATATAAACATGTCATTATTTTTGTTTTTAAAAAACTATTTTATATTAATATGTAGAATGTTTTCCTATTTTATGACCACAAACAATGTTACAGTGTTTATTTGTAGGTATTCTTCAGGATTTATAGCTATTATTTGTTATATGTCTTACAAATACTTTCTTTCAGACTCTTCCTCTCTTGCCTTGACTTGTCATTTTAGGTCTTGTTAGTTGCATAGACTAATCCCTGGTACAAACAACATCACCACTATCCAGGCTGACTACCACTGAATTTTGCAGAACCGCTAGCTAAATGATGCATATTCAGATCAAATTATCAATTAATGCACAGCTTCTACCTCTTTGTCCTAATAGTAGATATCTTGTATCACATTGTTTATTGGGTTAGTAGCCTACCTAGCTGGGGTGTGGAGTCTCCTGTCATTTTTGTAAAATAACTCTAGGAAGGTCCAGAGTCCTGAGAAAGTGTGTGTATTTCTGAGAGATGGTATAAAAAAGTATAACATAATGAGAGTTTGAATCTCTTGAATATAACTGTTTTTAGAACCAAACAGTGGTGTCATTGATTTAAATATCAATATGGTTTCTATTTTAATAGGATAATGTTTTAATGTTTAATTCACTCTTTCTCATGTTACCAACTGAGTTTATGCTTAATTCTTTCATCTAAATTTTACATCTCTGGAGACCAAAGTCTTCTGGACTGAAAACCTGACAGAGGTGGTCATTACTAAGTTATTCTCTGTCATTATACAACTGCTTCATTTTTCAATAAAGGAACATGTGAATTCCAACAGAATCAAATATTTGTCACATTCTTTCAGAAGCCAATATGTGTCAGTAATTTGGTGGGTGCTGCTTGCACAGTGATAATATGAACAGAATCTTTATGGGGTGATATCAAGCATCTTAACTTCCTATTTTACTTCCCCTAAAAGCCAACAGAGGTGAGAACAGGTTTTGGATCATTTGTCATAGGAAACATTCTTTTCAGGGTGAAGGTTCATTAGAAGCTGAGAAAAGGGTCAGGAGAACTGGTGATGACATTTCCTCCCTCTTACCCCATAATGATGTGACCCCAAGAGTTTTAGTTTCCTTCAAGGTCTAAGGGAACCTCTATTCTGTAAAACTTCCTTCAGATGGAAGCAGAGGGCACAGCTCATGTAAATTTTTTCTCAGTCAGGAGAGAAAATCCACCTATGAAAGGCTAGGTTGAGGACAAAAATTGAGCCTTGCTGCATGCAGAGCAGATATCTCTCTGCCACTGAAGCCCTTCGGTTAGGCCTTGTGCGGCTCAGCTAAGGATGCTATATTGCTATGCCACATCTCTTCTTGCTCTTTGGTCTCTTCACTTGCATTAAACTTCTGAATTGTGCTAAACAAACTAAGGGTGTATTGTATGAGTTGTATTTCCTTCCTTCTCCTCCTCAGCCAAAGCTCATCTGAAATGCATGATTGATGCTTGAGGAAAGTTGCCTTGCTCCTCAGAAGGCCAGGTGTTTTTTTTTTTTTTTAAAGAAAGAGGAAGAGAGAGAGAAAGAGAGAGAAAGAAGCAATTTTTATTTCATTTTCCTTGTGACTTTTGTTCCTCCAACACTTGGTTGTGTACGTGGCGCTGGGGTTTGAACTTGCGTACTCACACATGCCAGGCAAGCGCCATAACCACCGAGCCACTGCTCCAGTCCCTCATAAGGCCAGTTTTGAACCTGGTATTATTAATCGTATGGATCAGGCATTGTAGCAGTGACTTTCATCCTTAACAAGAAAATCACATATAACATAGTGCACCAATGAAGACTTTTAGACTGCTTCTCAGCCCACCTTGCAGAAGGTGGTAGGTAGCATGGGGCAAAGTCTCTTGAGATGAATAAGAAAATTGTTAGTTGAGGCTTTCAGGAAGCTTACAGAAAAGGGAACAAGGAAAAAAGGCAAGCTTTTGTACAATACCCTCTAGTTCATTCCTTTGGCCTGGTATGTGGATACGATGAACAGAGGTCCAGCAGCTGTCCTAGGCTGTCAATGACAGAGGACAATTGGACAGGATAGACCTGTCTACCATCTGATTTACGAAGAGCTGTAAGTAGTCTTGGACTCTCTAGCTCCAGAGATCTTTCATATGTGGAAGAAATAACCCCACACCTTGCACATGCTATTTTTAGGTTTTCTTGCATATGCAACTTTCTTCTTTTTTAATTGTAAAACAAAAAAATCAGTAAACAAAGATGGAAATAAATGTTCATCCCATGAGGTTCTTCAGTTTTCCATTTAGTTGTTCATAAATATAAGATTGTATAGTGCTGTATGTTGAATATATTTGATATTGCCCTATGTCCAAATATGGAGGAAATGTTGTTTTGGTAGTTGAAGTTTTAACTTGTGACTCTACTTTTTCTTTTTAGTCTCAGACATATAGTTTTATTTTGATTGCCTTTGACTATCTAGGACAACCAAGGACAGTATCTGCTTTCTACAATAATCTTTCCATGTATCGTGCTGTCCAAGAATACATCTGCCAGTTGATTTGTTATTGACTTTTGACAGTGGCCAGGTCACCAGCCATTAATGAAACGAAAATCGCCTCCACACTTCCTAGAAATTATAAAAATGAAGCCACACAAAGACATAAGTTGCACAGTAGTATTGATGGGGACGGTGGCAAACACCCACCCAGCCATTAGAGACACAGTATACTCTGAATCCTCTGGCTGTTTTGCAGATGGAAGGGTACTGGACCCTGAGGGAACTGCCTATCACCAGTGGATAGTACACAGGGGACGAGATGGATCACTGCTGGATGCACAGTGAACATCTGGAAATACCGCAGGGCAACTGCCTCAGCAATTCCTTATCTC